>JAOYRU010001703.1:0-33337 GCA_026315105.1 Locusta migratoria | reverse complement strand
ATTCAGCGGTTTTGACACTTATAGCCACTACCTTCATTTTCCCGGCAGGATGTTTTATTTTGCTGTTTCTTAATGGTAATGCAGTATATTCGTCGATTGTTTAAGTAAAATAGTCAAATTTTCAAGGAGGAGACGATTTTGGATGTATATAGTTGCAATGGGCCGGTGGGCGACTGGTGCACGATTCAGCGGTTTTGACACCGATAGCAACTACCTTCATTTTCTCGGCAGGATGTTTTATTTTGCTGTTTCTTAATGGTAATGCAGTATATTCGCCGTTTGTTTAAGTAAAATAGTCATATTATCAAGGAGGAGATGATTTTGGATGTATATAGTTGCAAATGGCCGCTGGGTGCCTGGTAACCACGAATCAGCGGTTTTGACTCTTATAGCCACTACCTTCATTTTCTCGGCAGAATGTTTTATTTTGCTGTTTCTTAATGGTAATGCAGTATATTCGCCGTTTGTTTAAGTAAAATAGTCATATTTTCAAGGCGGAGATGATTTTGGATGTATATAATAGAAATAGGCCGCTTGGCGCCTGGTAACCACGATTCAGCGGTTTTGACACTTATAGCCACTACCTTCATTTTCTCGGCAGAATGATTTATTTTGCTGTTTCGTAATGGTAATGCAGTATATTCGCCGTTTGTTTAAGTAAAATAGTCATATTTTCAAGGAGGAGATGATTTTGGATGTATATAGTTGCAATGGGCCGCTGGGCGTCTGGTAAAGACGATTCAGCGGTTTTGACACTTATAGCCACTACCTTCATTTTCTCGGAAGAATGTTTTATTTTGCTGTTTCTTAATGGTAATGCAGTATATTCGCCGTTAGTTTAAAAAAAAAGTTATATTTTCAAGGAGCAGATGATTCTGGATTTATATAGTTGCAATGGGCCGCTGGGCGCTTGGTAACCACGATTCAGCGGTTTTGACAGTTATGGCAACTACCTTAATTTTCTCGGCAGAATGTTTTACTTTGCTGTTTCTTAATGGTAGTGCAGTATATTCGACGTTTGGTTAAGTAAAATAGTCATATTTTCAAGGAGGAGATGATTTTGGATGTATATAGTTGCAATGGGCCGCTGGGCGCCTGGTACCACGATTCAGCGGTTTTGACACTTATAGCCACTACCTTCGTTTTCTCGGCAGAATGTTTTATTTTGCTGTTTCTAAATGGTAATGCAGTATATTCGCCGTTTGTTTAAGTAAAATAGTCATATTTTCAAGGAGGAGATGATTTTGGATGTATATAGTTGCAATGGGCCGCTGGGCGCCTGGTACCGCGATTCACCGGTTTTGACACTTATAGCCACTAATTCATTTTCTCGGAAGAATGTTTTATTTTGCTGTTTCTTAGTGGTAATGCAGTATATTCGCCGTTTGTTTAAGTAAAATAGTCATATTTACAAGGAGGAGATGATTTTGGATGTATATAGTCGCAATGGGCCGGTGGGCGTCTGGTGCACGAATCACCGGTTTTGACACCGATAGCCACTACCTTCATTTTCTCGGCAGAATGTTTTATTTTGCTGTTTCTTAATGGTAATGCAGTATATTCGCCGTTAGTTTAAGTAAAATAGCCATATTTTCAAGGAGGAGATGATTCTGGATGTATATAGTTGCAATAGGCCGCTGGGCGCCTGGTATCGCGATTCACCGTTTTTGACCCTTATAGCCACTACCTTCATTTTCTCGGCAGAATGTTTTATTTTGCTGTTTCTTAATGGTAATGCAGTATATTCGCCGTTTGTTTAAGTAAAATAGTCATATTTTCAAGGAGGAGATGTTTTGGATGTATATAGTTGGAATGGGCCGCTGGGCGCCTGGTAACCACGAATCAGCGGTTTTGACACTTATAGCCACTACCTTCATTTTCTCGGCAGAATGTTTTATTTTGCTGTTTCTTAATGGTAATGCATTATATTCGCCGTTTGTTTAAGTAAAATAGTCATATTTTCAAGGAGGAGATGATTTTGGATGTATATAGTTGCAATGGGCCGGTGGGCGACTGGTGCACGTATCACCGGTTTTGACACCGATAGCCACAACCTTCATTTTCTCGGCAGAATGTTTTATTTTGCTGTTTCTTAATGGTAATGCAGTATATTCGCCGGTTGTTTAAGTAAAATAGTCATATTTTCAAGGAGGAGATAATTTTGGATGTATATAGTTGCAATGGGCCGCTGGGCGCCTGGTAACCACGATTCAGTGGTTTTGACACTTATAGCCACTACCTTCATTTTCTCGGCAGAATGTTTTATTTTGCTGTTTCTTAATTTTAATGCAGTATATTCGCCGTTTGTTTAAGTAAAATAGTCATATTTTCAAGGAGGAGATGATTTTGGATGTATATAGTTGCAATGGGCCGCTGGGCGCTTGGTAACCACGATTCAGCGGTTTTGACAGTTATGGCCACTACCTTAATTATCTCGGCAGAATGTTTTACTTTGCTGTCTCTTAATGGTAGTGCAGTATATTCGCCGTTTGGTTAAGTAAAATAGTCATATTTTCAAGGAGGAGATGATTTTGGATGTTTATAGTTGCAATGGCCCGCTGGGCGCCTGGTACCACGATTCAGCGGTTTTGACACTTATAGCCACTACCTTCATTTTCTCGGCAGAATGTTTTATTTTGCTGTTTCTAAATGGTAATGCAGTATATTCGCCGTTTGTTTAAGTAAAATAGTCATATTTTCAAGGAGGAGATGATTTTGGATGTATATAGTTGCAATGGGCCGCTGGGCGCCTGGTACCGCGATTCACCGGTTTTGACACATATAGCCACTACCTTCATTTTCTCGGCAGAATGTTTTATTTTGCTGTTTCTTAGTGGTAATGCAGTATATTCGCCGTTTGTTTAAGTAAAATAGTCATATATTCAAGGAGGAGATGATTTTGGATGTATATAGTTGCAATGGGCCGGTGGGCGTCTGGTGCACGAATCACCGGTTTTGACACCGATAGCCACTACCTTCATTTTCTCGGCAGAATGTTTTATTTTGCTGTTTCTTAATGGTAACGCAGTATATTTGCCGTTTGTTTAAGTAAAATAGTCATATTTTCAAGGAGGAGATGATTTTGGATGTATATAGTTGCAATGGGCCGCTGGGCGCCTGGTAACCACGAATCAGCGGTTTTGACACTTATAGCCACTACCTTCATTTTCTCGGCAGAATGTTTTATTTTGCTGTTTCTTAATGGTAATGCAATATATTCGCCGTTTGTTTAAGTAAAATAGTCATATTTTCAAGGAGGAGATGATTTTGGATGTATATAGTTGCAACAGGCCGCTGGGCGCCTGGTACCGCGATTCAGCGGTTTTGACACTTATAGCCACTACCTTCATTTTTTCGGCAGATTGTTTTATTTTGCTGTTTCCTAATGGTAATGCAGTATATTCGCCGTTTTTTTAAGTAAAATAGTCATATTTTCAAGGAGGAGATGATTTTGGATGTATATAGTTGCAACGGGCCGCTAGGCGCCTGGTACCGCGATTCACCGGTTTTGACACTTATAGCCACTAAATTCATTATCTTGGCAGAATGTTTTATTTTGCTGTTTCTTAATGGTAATGCAGTATATTCGCCGTTTGTTTAAGTAAAATAGTCATATTTTCAAGGAGGAGATGATTTTGGATGTATATAGTTGCAATGGGCCGCTGGGCGCCTGGTAACCACGATTCAGCGGTTTTGACACTTATAGCCACTACCTTCAGTTTCTTGGCAGAATGTTTTATTTTGCTGTTTCTTAATGGTAATGCAGTATATTCGCCGTTTGTTTAAGTAAAATAGTCATATTTTCAAGGAGGAGATGATTTTGGATGTATATAGTTGCAACGGGCCGCTGGGCGCCTGGTACCGCGATTCACCGGTTTTGACACTTATAGCCACTACCTTCATTTTTTCGGCAGAATGTTTTATTTTGCTGTTTCCTAATGGTAATGCAGTATATTCGCCGCTTTTTTAAGTAAAATAGTCATATTTTCAAGGAGGAGATGATTTTGGATGTATATAGTTGCAACGGGCCGCTGGGCGCCTGGTACCGCGATTCACCGGTTTTGACACTTATAGCCACTAAATTCATTTTCTCGGCAGAATGTTTTATTTTGCTATTTCTTAATGGTAATGCAGTATATTCGCCGTTTGTTTAAGTAAAATAGTCATATTTTCAAGGAGGAGATGATTTTGGATGTATATAGTTGCAATGGGCCGCTGGGCGCCTGGTAACCACGATTCAGCGGTTTTGACACTTATAGCTACTACCTTCAGTTTCTTGGCAGAATGTTTTATTTTGCTGTTTCTTAATGGTAATGCAGTATCTTCGCCGTTTGTTTAAGTAAAATAGTCATATTTTCCAGGAGGAGATGATTTTGGATGTATATAGTTGCAATGGGCCGCTGGGCGCCTGGTAACCACGATTCAGCAGTTTTGACAGTTATAGCCACTACCTTCATTTTCTCGGCAGAATGTTTAATTTTGCTGTTTCTTAATGGTAATGCAGTATATTCGCCGTTTGTTTAAGTAAAATAGTCATATTTTCAAGGAGGAGATGATTTTGGATGTATATAGTTGCAATGGGCCGCTGGGCGCCTTGTACCACGATTCAAGGTTTTGACACTTATAGCCACTACCTTCATTTTCTCGGCAATATGTTTTATTTTGCTGTTTCTTAATGGTAATGCAGTATATTCGCCGTTTGATTAAGTAAAATAGTCATATTTTCTAGGAGGAGATGATTTTGGATGTATATAGTTGCTATGGGCCGCTGGGCGCCTGGTACCGCGGTTCACCGGTTTTGACACTTATAGCCACTACCTTCATTTTCTCGGCAGAATGTTTTATTTTGCTGTTTCTTAGTGGTAATGCAGTATATTCGCCGTTTGGTTAAGTAAAATGGTCATATTTTCAAGGAGGAGATGATTTTGGATGTATATAGTTGCAATGGACAGGTGGGCGTCTGGTGCACGAATCACCGGATTTGACACCGATAGCCACTACCTTCATTTTCTCGGCAGAATGTTTTATTTTGCTGTTTCTTAATGGTAATGCAGTATATTCGCCGTTTGTTTAAGTAAAATAGTCATATTTTCAAGGAGGAGATGATTTTGGATGTATATAGTTGCAATGGGCGGCTGGGCGTCTGGTGCACAAATCACCGGTTTTGACACCGATAGCCACTACCTTCATTTTCTCGGCAGAATGTTTTATTTTTCTGTTTCTTAATGGTAATGCAGTATATTCGCCGTTTGGTTAAGTAAAATAGTCATATTTTCAAGGAAGAGATGATTTTGGATGTATATAGTTGCAATGGGCCGCTGGGCGCCTGGTAACCACGATTCAGCGGTTTTGACACTTATAGCCACTACCTTCATTTTTTGGCAGAATGCTTTATTTTGCTGTTTCTTAATGGTAATGCAGTATATTCGCCGTTTGTTTAAGTAAAATAGTCATATTTTCAAGGAGGAGTTGATTTTGGATGTATATAGTTGCAATGGGCCGGTGGGCGTCTGGTGCACGAATCACCGGTTTTGACACCGATAGCCACTACCTTCATTTTCTCGGCAGAATGTTTTATTTTGCTGTTTCTTAATGGTAATGCAGTATATTCGCCGTTTGTTTAAGTAAAATAGTCATTATTTCAAGGAGGAGATGATTTTGGATGTATATAGTTGCAATGGGCCGCTGAGCGCTGGTAACCACGAATCAGCGGTTTTGACACTTATAGCCACTACCTTCATTTTCTCATCAGAATGTTTTACTTTGATGTTTCTTAATGGTAATGCAGTATATTCGCCGTTTGTTTAAGTAAAATAGTCATATTTTCAAGGAGGAGATGATTTTGGATGTATATAGTTGCAATGGGCCGCTGGGGGCCTGGTACCGCGATTCACCGGTTTTGACACCGATAGCCACTACCTTCATTTTCTCGGCAGAATGTTTTATTTTGCTGTTTCTTAATGGTAATGCAGTATATTCGCCGGTTGTTTAAGTAAAATAGTCATATTTTCAAGGAGGAGATAATTTTGGATGTATATAGTTGCAATGGGCCGCTGGGCGCCTGGTAACCACGATTCAGCGGTTTTGACACTTATAGCCACTACCTTCATTTTCTCGGCAGAGTGTTTTATTTTGCTGTTTCTTAATGGTAATGCAGTATATTCGCCGTTAGTATAAGTAAAATAGTCATATTTTCAAGGAGCAGATGATTCTGGATGTATATAATTGCAATGGGCCGCTGGGCGCCTGGTAACCACGATTCAGCGGTTTTGACACTTATAGCCACTACCTTCATTTTCTCATCAGAATGTTTTACTTTGCTGTTTCATAATGGTAATGCAGTATATTCGCCGTTTGTTTAAGTAAAATAGTCATATTTACAAGGAGGAGATGATTTTGGATGTATATAGTTGCAATGGGCCTCTGGGCGCCTGGTTCCACGATTCTGCGGTTTTGACACTTATAGCCACTACCTTCAGTTTCTCGGCAGAATGTTTTATTTTGCTGTTTCTTAATGGTAATGCAGTATATTCGCCGCTTATTTAAGTAAAATAGTCATATTTTCAAGGAGGAGATGATTTTGGATGTATATAGTTGCAACGGGCCGCTGGGCGCCTGGTACCGCGATTCACCGGTTTTGACACTTATAGCCACTAAATTCATTTTCTCGGCAGAATGTTTTATTTTGCTATTTCTTAATGGTAATGCAGTATATTCGCCGTTTGTTTAAGTAAAATAGTCATATTTTCAAGGAGGAGATGATTTTGGATGTATATAGTTGCAATGGGCCGCTGGGCGCCTGGTAACCACGATTCAGCGGTTTTGACCCTTATAGCCACTACCTTCAGTTTCTTGTCAGAATGTTTTATTTTGCTGTTACTTAATGGTAATGCAGTATCTTCGCCGTTTGTTTAAGTAAAATAGTCATATTTTCCAGGAGGAGATGATTTTGGATGTATATAGTTGCAATGGGCCGCTGGGCGCCTTGTACCACGATTCAAGGTTTTGACACTTATAGCCACTACCTTCATTTTCTCGGCAGAATGTTTTATTTTGCTGTTTCTTAATGGTAATGCAGTATATTCGCCGTTTGATTAAGTAAAATAGTCATATTTTCTAGGAGGAGATGATTTTGGATGTATATAGTTGCTATGGGCCGCTGGGCGCCTGGTACCGCGGTTCACCGGTTTTGACACTTATAGCCACTACCTTCATTTTCTCGGCAGAATGTTTTATTTTGCTGTTTCTTAGTGGTAATGCAGTATATTCGCCGTTTGGTTAAGTAAAATGGTCATATTTTCAAGGAGGAGATGATTTTGGATGTATATAGTTGCAATGGACAGGTGGGCGTCTGGTGCACGAATCACCGGATTTGACACCGATAGCCACTACCTTCATTTTCTCGGCAGAATGTTTTATTTTGCTGTTTCTTAATGGTAATGCAGTATATTCGCCGTTTGTTTAAGTAAAATAGTCATATTTACAAGGAGGAGATGATTTTGGATGTATATAGTTGCAATGGGCGGCTGGGCGTCTGGTGCACAAATCACCGGTTTTGACACCGATAGCCACTACCTTCATTTTCTCGGCAGAATGTTTTATTTTTCGGTTTCTTAATGGTAATGCAGTATATTCGCCGTTTGGTTAAGTAAAATAGTCATATTTTCAAGGAAGAGATGATTTTGGATGTATATAGTTGCAATGGGCCGCTGGGCGCCTGGTAACCACGATTCAGCGGTTTTGAAACTTATAGCCACTACCTTCATTTTTTGGCAGAATGCTTTATTTTGCTGTTTCTTAATGGTAATGCAGTATATTCGCCGTTTGTTTAAGTAAAATAGTCATATTTTCAAGGAGGAGTTGATTTTGGATGTATATAGTTGCAATGGGCCGGTGGGCGTCTGGTGCACGAATCACCGGTTTTGACACCGATAGCCACTACCTTCATTTTCTCGGCAGAATGTTTTATTTTGCTGTTTCTTAATGGTAATGCAGTATATTCGCCGTTTGTTTAAGTAAAATAGTCATTATTTCAAGGAGGAGATGATTTTGGATGTATATAGTTGCAATGGGCCGCTGAGCGCTGGTAACCACGAATCAGCGGTTTTGACACTTATAGCCACTACCTTCATTTTCTCATCAGAATGTTTTACTTTGCTGTTTCTTAATGGTAATGCAGTATATTCGCCGTTTGTTTAAGTAAAATAGTCATATTTTCAAGGAGGAGATGATTTTGGATGTATATAGTTGCAATGGGCCGCTGGGCGCCTGGTACCGCGATTCACCGGTTTTGACACCGATAGCCACTACCTTCATTTTCTCGGCAGAATGTTTTATTTTGCTGTTTCTTAATGGTAATGCAGTATATTCGCCGGTTGTTTAAGTAAAATAGTCATATTTTCAAGGAGGAGATAATTTTGGATGTATATAGTTGCAATGGGCCCCTGGGCGCCTGGTAACCACGATTCAGCGGTTTTGACACTTATAGCCACTACCTTCATTTTCTCGGCAGAGTGTTTTATTTTGCTGTTTCTTAATGGTAATGCAGTATATTCGCCGTTAGTATAAGTAAAATAGTCATATTTTCAAGGAGCAGATGATTCTGGATGTATATAATTGCAATGGGCCGCTGGGCGCCTGGTAACCACGATTCAGCGGTTTTGACACTTATAGCCACTACCTTCATTTTCTCATCAGAATGTTTTACTTTGCTGTTTCATAATGGTAATGCAGTATATTCGCCGTTTGTTTAAGTAAAATAGTCATATTTACAAGGAGGAGATGATTTTGGATGTATATAGTTGCAATGGGCCTCTGGGCGCCTGGTTCCACGATTCTGCGGTTTTGACACTTATAGCCACTACCTTCAGTTTCTCGGCAGAATGTTTTATTTTGCTGTTTCTTAATGGTAATGCAGTATATTCGCCGTTTTTTTAAGTAAAATAGTCATATTTTCAAGGAGGAGATGATTTTGGATGTATATAGTTGCAATGGGCCGCTGGGCGCCTGGTATCGCGATTCACCGGTTTTGACACCGATAGCCACTACCTTCATTTTCTCGGCAGAATGTTTTTTTTGCTGTTTCTTAATGGTAATGCAGTATATTCGCCGGTTGTTTAAGTAAAATAGTCATATTTTCAAGGAGGAGTTAATTTTGGATGTATATAGTTGTAATGGGCCGCTGGGCGCCTGGTAACCACGATTCAGCGGTTTTGACACTTATAGCCACTACCTTCATTTTCTCGGCAGAATGTTTTATTTTGCTGTTCCTTAATTTTAATGCAGTATATTCGCCGTTTGTTTAAGTAAAATAGTCATATTTTCAAGGAGGAGATGATTTTGGATGTATATAGTTGCAATGGGCCGGTTGGCGCCTGGTTCCACGATTCAGCGTTTTGACACTTATAGCCACTACCTTCATTTTCTCGGCAGAATGTTTTATTTTGCTGTTTCTTAATGGTAATGCAGTAAATTCGCCGTTTTTTTTAAGTAAAATAGTCATATTTTCAAGGAGGAGATGATTTTGGATGTATATAGTTGCAAAGGGCCGCTGGGCGCCTGGTACCGCGATTCACCGGTTTTGACACTTATAGCCACTAAATTCATTTTCTCGGCAGAATGTTTTATTTTGCTGTTTCTTAATGTTAATGCAGTATATTCGCCGTTTGTTTAAGTAAAATAGTCATATTTTCAAGGAGGAGATGATTTTGGATGTATATAGTTGCAATGGGCCGGTTGGCGCCTGGTTCCACGATTCAGCGTTTTGACACTTATAGCCACTACCTTCATTTTCTCGGCAGAATGTTTTATTTTGCTGTTTCTTAATGGTAATGCAGTAAATTCGCCGTTTTTTTATGTAAAATAGTCATATTTTCAAGGAGGAGATGATTTTGGATGTATATAGTTGCAAAGGGCCGCTGGGCGCCTGGTACCGCGATTCACCGGTTTTGACACTTATAGCCACTAAATTCATTTTCTCGGCAGAATGTTTTATTTTGCTGTTTCTTAATGTTAATGCAGTATATTCGCCGTTTGTTTAAGTAAAATCGTCATATTTTCAAGGAGGAGATGATTTTGGATGTATATAGTTGCAATGGGCCGCTGGGCGCCTGGTAACCACGATTCAGCGGTTTTGACACTTATAGCCACTACCTTCAGTTTCTTGGCAGAATGTTTTATTTTGCTGTTTCTTAATGGTAAAGCAGTATATTCGCCGTTTGTTTAAGTAAAATAGTCATATTTTCAAGGAGGAGTTGATTTTGGATGTATATAGTTGCAATGGGCCGCTGGGCGCCTGGTAACCATGAATCAGCGGTTTTGACACTTATAGCCACTACCTTCATTTTCTCGGCAGAATGTTTTATTTTGCTGTTTCTTAATGGTAATGCAGTATATTCGCCGTTTGTTTAAGTAAAATAGTCATATTTTCAAGGAGGAGATGATTTTGGATGTATATAGTTGCAATGGGCCGGTGGGCGTCTGGTGCACAAATCACCGGTTTTGACACCGATAGCCACTACCTACATTTTCTCGGCAGAATGTTTCATTTTGCTGTTTCTTAATGGTAATGCAGTATATTCGCCGGTTGTTTAAGTAAAATAGTCATATTTTCAAGGAGGAGATGATTTTGGATGTATATAGTTGCAATGGGCCGCTGGGCGCCTGGTAACCACGATTCAGCGGTTTTGACACTTATAGCCACTACCTTCAGTTTCTTGGCAGAATGTTTTATTTTGCTGTTTCTTAATGGTAAAGCAGTATATTCGCCGTTTGTTTAAGTAAAATAGTCATATTTTCAAGGAGGAGATGATTTTGGATGTATATAGTTGCAATGGGCCGGTGGGCGTCTGGTGCACAAATCACCGGTTTTGACACCGATAGCCACTACCTACATTTTCTCGGCAGAATGTTTCATTTTGCTGTTTCTTAATGGTAATGCAGTATATTCGCCGGTTGTTTAAGTAAAATAGTCATATTTTCGAGGAGGAGATGATTTTGGATGTATATAGTTGCAATGGGCCGCTGGGCGCCTGGTGCCGCGATTCACCGGTTTTGACACCGATAGCCACTACCTTCATTTTCTCGGCAGAATGTTTTATTTTGCTGTTTCTTAATGGTAATGCAGTATATTCGCCGGTTGTTTAAGTAAAATAGTCATATTTTCAAGGAGGAGATAATTTTGGATGTATATAGTTGCAATGGGCCGCAGGGCGCCTGGTAACCACGATTCAGCGGTTTTGACACTTATAGCCACTACCTTCATTTTCTCGGCAGAATGTTTTATTTTGCTGTTTCTTAATGGTAATGCAGTATATTCGCCGTTTGTTTAAGTAAAATAGTCATATTTACAAGGAGGAGATGATTTTGGATGTATATAGTTGCAATGGGCGGCTGGGCGTCTGGTGCACAAATCACCGGTTTTGACACCGATAGCCACTACCTTCATTTTCTCGGCAGAATGTTTTATTTTTCTGTTTCTTAATGGTAATGCAGTATATTCGCCGTTTGGTTAAGTAAAATAGTCATATTTTCAAGGAAGAGATGATTTTGGATGTATATAGTTGCAATGGGCCGCTGGGCGCCTGGTAACCACGATTCAGCGGTTTTGACACTTATAGCCACTACCTTCATTTTTTGGCAGAATGCTTTATTTTGCTGTTTCTTAATGGTAATGCAGTATATTCGCCGTTTGTTTAAGTAAAATAGTCATATTTTCAAGGAGGAGTTGATTTTGGATGTATATAGTTGCAATGGGCCGGTGGGCGTCTGGTGCACGAATCACCGGTTTTGACACCGATAGCCACTACCTTCATTTTCTCGGCAGAATGTTTTATTTTGCTGTTTCTTAATGGTAATGCAGTATATTCGCCGTTTGTTTAAGTAAAATAGTCATTATTTCAAGGAGGAGATGATTTTGGATGTATATAGTTGCAATGGGCCGCTGAGCGCTGGTAACCACGAATCAGCGGTTTTGACACTTATAGCCACTACCTTCATTTTCTCATCAGAATGTTTTACTTTGCTGTTTCTTAATGGTAATGCAGTATATTCGCCGTTTGTTTAAGTAAAATAGTCATATTTTCAAGGAGGAGATGATTTTGGATGTATATAGTTGCAATGGGCCGCTGGGCGCCTGGTACCGCGATTCACCGGTTTTGACACCGATAGCCACTACCTTCATTTTCTCGGCAGAATGTTTTATTTTGCTGTTTCTTAATGGTAATGCAGTATATTCGCCGGTTGTTTAAGTAAAATAGTCATATTTTCAAGGAGGAGATAATTTTGGATGTATATAGTTGCAATGGGCCCCTGGGCGCCTGGTAACCACGATTCAGCGGTTTTGACACTTATAGCCACTACCTTCATTTTCTCGGCAGAGTGTTTTATTTTGTTGTTTCTTAATGGTAATGCAGTATATTCGCCGTTAGTATAAGTAAAATAGTCATATTTTCAAGGAGCAGATGATTCTGGATGTATATAATTGCAATGGGCCGCTGGGCGCCTGGTAACCACGATTCAGCGGTTTTGACACTTATAGCCACTACCTTCATTTTCTCATCAGAATGTTTTACTTTGCTGTTTCATAATGGTAATGCAGTATATTCGCCGTTTGTTTAAGTAAAATAGTCATATTTACAAGGAGGAGATGATTTTGGATGTATATAGTTGCAATGGGCCTCTGGGCGCCTGGTTCCACGATTCTGCGGTTTTGACACTTATAGCCACTACCTTCAGTTTCTCGGCAGAATGTTTTATTTTGCTGTTTCTTAATGGTAATGCAGTATATTCGCCGTTTTTTTAAGTAAAATAGTCATATTTTCAAGGAGGAGATGATTTTGGATGTATATAGTTGCAATGGGCCGCTGGGCGCCTGGTATCGCGATTCACCGGTTTTGACACCGATAGCCACTACCTTCATTTTCTCGGCAGAATGTTTTTTTTTGCTGTTTCTTAATGGTAATGCAGTATATTCGCCGGTTGTTTAAGTAAAATAGTCATATTTTCAAGGAGGAGTTAATTTTGGATGTATATAGTTGTAATGGGCCGCTGGGCGCCTGGTAACCACGATTCAGCGGTTTTGACACTTATAGCCACTACCTTCATTTTCTCGGCAGAATGTTTTATTTTGCTGTTCCTTAATTTTAATGCAGTATATTCGCCGTTTGTTTAAGTAAAATAGTCATATTTTCAAGGAGGAGATGATTTTGGATGTATATAGTTGCAATGGGCCGGTTGGCGCCTGGTTCCACGATTCAGCGTTTTGACACTTATAGCCACTACCTTCATTTTCTCGGCAGAATGTTTTATTTTGCTGTTTCTTAATGGTAATGCAGTAAATTCGCCGTTTTTTTAAGTAAAATAGTCATATTTTCAAGGAGGAGATGATTTTGGATGTATATAGATGCTAAGGGCCGCTGGGCGCCTGGTACCGCGATTCACCGGTTTTGACACTTATAGCCACTAAATTCATTTTCTCGGCAGAATGTTTTATTTTGCTGTTTCTTAATGTTAATGCAGTATATTCGCCGTTTGTTTAAGTAAAATAGTCATATTTTCAAGGAGGAGATGATTTTGGATGTATATAGTTGCAATGGGCCGGTTGGCGCCTGGTTCCACGATTCAGCGTTTTGACACTTATAGCCACTACCTTCATTTTCTCGGCAGAATGTTTTATTTTGCTGTTTCTTAATGGTAATGCAGTAAATTCGCCGTTTTTTTAAGTAAAATAGTCATATTTTCAAGGAGGAGATGATTTTGGATGTATATAGTTGCAAAGGGCCGCTGGGCGCCTGGTACCGCGATTCACCGGTTTTGACACTTATAGCCACTAAATTCATTTTCTCGGCAGAATGTTTTATTTTGCTGTTTCTTAATGTTAATGCAGTATATTCGCCGTTTGTTTGAGTAAAATAGTCATATTTTCAAGGAGGAGATGATTTTGGATGTATATAGTTGCAATGGGCCGCTGGGCGCCTGGTAACCACGATTCAGCGGTTTTGACACTTATAGCCACTACCTTCAGTTTCTTGGCAGAATGTTTTATTTTGCTGTTTCTTAATGGTAAAGCAGTATATTCGCCGTTTGTTTAAGTAAAATAGTCATATTTTCAAGGAGGAGTTGATTTTGGATGTATATAGTTGCAATGGGCCGCTGGGCGCCTGGTAACCATGAATCAGCGGTTTTGACACTTATAGCCACTACCTTCATTTTCTCGGCAGAATGTTTTATTTTGCTGTTTCTTAATGGTAATGCAGTATATTCGCCGTTTGTTTAAGTAAAATAGTCATATTTTCAAGGAGGAGATGATTTTGGATGTATATAGTTGCAATGGGCCGGTGGGCGTCTGGTGCACAAATCACCGGTTTTGACACCGATAGCCACTACCTACATTTTCTCGGCAGAATGTTTCATTTTGCTGTTTCTTAATGGTAATGCAGTATATTCGCCGGTTGTTTAAGTAAAATAGTCATATTTTCAAGGAGGAGATGATTTTGGATGTATATAGTTGCAATGGGCCGCTGGGCGCCTGGTAACCACGATTCAGCGGTTTTGACACTTATAGCCACTACCTTCAATTTCTTGGCAGAATGTTTTATTTTGCTGTTTCTTAATGGTAAAGCAGTATATTCGCCGTTTGTTTAAGTAAAATAGTCATATTTTCAAGGAGGAGATGATTTTGGATGTATATAGTTGCAATGGGCCGGTGGGCGTCTGGTGCACAAATCACCGGTTTTGACACCGATAGCCACTACCTACATTTTCTCGGCAGAATGTTTCATTTTGCTGTTTCTTAATGGTAATGCAGTATATTCGCCGGTTGTTTAAGTAAAATAGTCATATTTTCGAGGAGGAGATGATTTTGGATGTATATAGTTGCAATGGGCCGCTGGGCGCCTGGTGCCGCGATTCACCGGTTTTGACACCGATAGCCACTACCTTCATTTTCTCGGCAGAATGTTTTATTTTGCTGTTTCTTAATGGTAATGCAGTATATTCGCCGGTTGTTTAAGTAAAATAGTCATATTTTCAAGGAGGAGATAATTTTGGATGTATATAGTTGCAATGGGCCGCAGGGCGCCTGGTAACCACGATTCAGCGGTTTTGACACTTATAGCCACTACCTTCATTTTCTCGGCAGAATGTTTTATTTTGATGTTTCTTAATTTTAATGCAGTATATTCGCCGTTTGTTTAAGTAAAATAGTCATATTTTCAAGGAGGAGATGATTTTGGATGTATATAGTTTTAATGGGCCGCTGGGCGCCTGGTAACCACGAATCAGCGGTTTTGACTCTTATAGCCACTACCTTCATTTTCTCGGCAGAATGTTTTATTTTGCTGTTTCTTAATGGTAATGCAGTATATTCGCCGTTAGTATAAGTAAAATAGTCATAATTTCAAGGAGCAGATGATTCTGGATGTATATAATTGCAATGGGCCGCTGGGCGCCTGGTAACCACGATTCAGCGGTTTTGACACATATAGCCACTACCTTCATTTTCTCATCAGAATGTTTTACTTTGCTGTTTCTTAATGGTAATGCAGTATATTCGCCGTTTGTTTAAGTAAAATAGTCATATTTTCAAGGAGGAGATGATTTTGGATGTATATAGTTGCAATGGGCCTCTGGGCGCCTGGTTCCACGATTCTGCGGTTTTGACACTTATAGCCACTACCTTCAGTTTCTCGGCAGAATGTTTTATTTTGCTGTTTCTTAATGGTAATGCAGTATATTCGCCGTTTTTTTAAGTAAAATAGTCATATTTTCAAGGAGGAGATGATTTTGGATGTATATAGTTGCAATGGGCCGCTGGGCGCCTGGTATCGCGATTCACCGGTTTTGACACCGATAGCCACTACCTTCATTTTCTCGGCAGAATGTTTTTTTTTGCTGTTTCTTAATGGTAATGCAGTATATTCGCCGTTTGTTTAAGTAAAATAGTCATATTTTCAAGGAGGAGATGATTTTGGAAGTATATAGTTGCAATGGGCCGGTTGGCGCCTGGTTCCACGATTCAGCGTTTTGACACTTATAGCCACTACCTTCATTTTTTCGGCAGAATGTTTTATTTTGCTGTTTCTTAATGGTAATGCAGTAAATTCGCCGTTTTTTTAAGTAAAATAGTCATATTTTCAAGGAGGAGATGATTTTGGATGTATATAGTTGCAACGGGCCGCTGGGCGCCTGGGTACCGCGATTCACCGGTTTTGACACTTATAGCCACTAAATTCATTTTCTCGGCAGAATGTTTTATTTTGCTGTTTCTTAATGTTAATGCAGTATATTCGCCGTTTGTTTAAGTAAAATAGTCGTATTTTCAAGGAGGAGATGATTTTGGATGTATATAGTTGCAATGGGCCGCTGGGCGCCTGGTAACCACGATTCAGCGGTTTTGACACTTATAGCCACTACCTTCAGTTTCTTGGCAGAATGTTTTATTTTGCTGTTTCTTAATGGTAAAGCAGTATAATCGCCGTTTGTTTAAGTAAAATAGTCATATTTTCAAGGAGGAGATGATTTTGGATGTATATAGTTGCAATGGGCCGCTGGGCGCCTGGTAACCATGAATCAGCGGTTTTGACACTTATAGCCACTACCTTCATTTTCTCGGCAGAATGTTTTATTTTGCTGTTTCTTAATGGTAATGCAGTATATTCGCCGTTTGTTTAAGTAAAATAGTCATATTTTCAAGGAGGAGATGATTTTGGATGTATATAGTTGCAATGGGCCGGTGGGCGTCTGGTGCACAAATCACCGGTTTTGACACCGATAGCCACTACCTACATTTTCTCGGCAGAATGTTTCATTTTGCTGTTTCTTAATGGTAATGCAGTATATTCGCCGGTTGTTTAAGTAAAATAGTCATATTTTCGAGGAGGAGATGATTTTGGATGTATATAGTTGCAATGGGCCGCTGGGCGCCTGGTACCGCGATTCACCGGTTTTGACACCGATAGCCACTACATTCATTTTCTCGGCAGAATGTTTTATTTTGCTGTTTCTTAATGGTAATGCAGTTTATTCGCCGGTTGTTTAAGTAAAATAGTCATATTTTCAAGGAGGAGATAATTTCGGATGTATATATTTGTAATGGGCCGCTGTGCGCCTGGTAACCACGATTCAGCGGTTTTGACACTTATAGCCACTACCTTCATTTTCTCGGCAGAATGTTTTATTTTGCTGTTTCTTAATTTTAATGCAGTATATTCGCCGTTTGTTTAAGTAAAATAGTCATATTTTCAAGGAGGAGATGATTTTGGATGTATATAGTTGCAATGGGCCGGTGGGCGCCTTGTTCTACGATTCAGCGGTTTTGACACTTATAGCCACTACCTTCATTTTCTCGGCAGAATGTTTTGTTTTGCTGTTTCTTAATGGTAATGCAGTATATTCGCCGTTTGTTTAAGTAAAATAGTCATTATTTCAAGGAGGAGATGATTTTGGATGTATATAGTTGCAATGGGCCGCTGAGCGCTGGTAACCACGAATCAGCGGTTTTGACACTTATAGCCACTACCTTCATTTTCTCGGCACAATGTTTTATTTGCTGTTTCTTAACGGTAATGCAGCATATTCGCCGTTAGTAAAAGTAAAAATAGTCATATTTTCAAGGAGAAGATGATTCTGGATGTATATAATTGCAATGGGCCGCTGGGCGCCTGGTAACCACGATTCAGCAGTTTTGACACTTATAGCTACTACCTTCATTTTCTCATCAGAATGTTTTACTTTGCTGTTTCTTAATGGTAATGCAGTATATTCGCCGTTTGTTTAAGTAAAATAGTCATATTTTCAAGGAGGAGATGATTTTGGATGTATATAGTTGCAATGGGCCGCTGGGCGCCTGGTACCGCGATTCACCGGTTTTGACACCGATAGCCACTACCTTCATTTTCTCGGCAGAATGTTTTATTTTGCTGTTTCTTAATGGTAATGCAGTATATTCGCCTGTTGTTTAAGTAAAATAGTCATATTTTCAAGGAGGAGATAATTTTGGATGTATATAGTTGCAATGGGCCGCTGGGCGCCTGGTAACCACGATTCAGCGGTTTTGACACTTATAGCCACTACCTTCATTTTCTCGGCAGAATGTTTTATTTTGATGTTTCCCTAATTTTAATGCAGTGTATTCGCCGTTTGTTTAAGTAAAATAGTCATATTTTCAAGGAGGAGATGATTTTGGATGTATATATTTGCAATGGGCCGGTGGGCGCCTGGTAACCACGATTCAGCGGTTTTGACACTTATAGCCACTACCTTCATTTTTTCGGCAGAATGTTTTATTTTGCTGTTTCTTAATGGTAATGCAGTATATTCGCCGTTTTTTTTAAATAAAATAGTCATATTTTCAAGGAGGAGATGATTTTGGATATATATAGTTTCAACGGGCCGCTGGGCGCCTGGTACCGCAATTCACCGGTTTTGACACTTAAAGCCACTAAATTCATTTTCTCGGCAGAATGTTTTATTTTGCTGTTTCTTAATGGTAATGCAGTATATTCGCCGTTTGTTTAAGTAAAATAGTCATATTTTCAAGGAGGAGATGATTTTGGATGTATATAGTTGCAATGGGCCGCTGGGCGCCTGGTAAAACCACGATTCAGCGGTTTTGACACTTATAGCCACTACCTTCAGTTTCTTGGCAGAATTTTCTATTTTGCTGTTTCTTAATGGTAAAGCAGTATATTCGCCGTTTGTTTAAGTAAAATAGTCATATTTTCAAGGAGGAGATGATTTTGGATGTATATAGTTGCAATGGGCCGCTGGGCGCCTGGTAACCACGAATCAGCGGTTTTGACACTTATAGCCACTACCTACATTTTCTCGGCAGAATGTTTTATTTTGCTGTTTCTTAATGGTAATGCAGTATATTCGCCGTTAGTATAAGTAAAATAGTCATATTTTCAAGGAGCAGATGATTCTGGATGTATATAATTGCAATGGGCCTCTGGGCGCCTGGTTCCACGATTCTGCGGTTTTGACACTTATAGCCACTACCTTCAGTTTCTCGGCAGAATGTTTTATTTTGCTGTCTCTTAATGGTAATGCAGTATATTCGCCGTTTTTTTAAGTAAAATAGTCATATTTTTCAAGGAGGAGATGATTTTGGATGTATATAGTTGCAATGGGCCGCTGGGCGCCTGGTACCCCGCGATTCACCGGTTTTGACACCGATAGCCACTACCTTCATTTTCTCGGCAGAATGTTTTTTTTTTGCTGTTTCTTAATGGTAATGCAGTATATTCGCCGGTTGTTTAAGTAAAATAGTCATATTTTCAAGGAGGAGATAATTTTGGATGTATATAGTTGTAATGGGCCGCTGGGCGCCTGGTAACCACGATTCAGCGGTTTTGACACTTATAGCCACTACCTTCATTTTCTCGGCAGAATGTTTTATTTTGCTGTTTCTTAATTTTAATGCAGTATATTCGCCGTTTGTTTAAGTAAAATAGTCATATTTTCAAGGAGGAGATGATTTTGGATGTATATAGTTGCAATGGGCCGGTGGGCGCCTGGTTCCTAGATTCAGCGTTTTGACACTTATAGCCACTACCTTCATTTTTTCGGCAGAATGTTTTATTTTGCTGTTTCTTAATGGTAATGCAGTAAATTCGCCGTTTTTTTAAGTAAAATAGTCATATTTTCAAGGAGGAGATGATTTTGGATGTATATAGTTGCAACGGGCCGCTGGGCGCCTGGAACCGCGATTCACCGGTTTTGACACTTATAGCCACTAAATTCATTTTCTCGGCAGAATGTTTTATTTTGCTGTTTCTTAATGTTAATGCAGTATATTCGCCGTTTGTTTAAGTAAAATAGTCATATTTTCAAGGAGGAGATGATTTTGGATGTATATAGTTGCAATGGGCCGCTGGGCGCCTGGTAACCACGATTCAGCGGTTTTGACACTTATAGCCACTACCTTCAGTTTCTTGGCAGAATGTTTTATTTTGCTGTTTCTTAATGGTAAAGCAGTATATTCGCCGTTTGTTTAAGTAAAATAGTCATATTTTCAAGGAGGAGATGATTTTGGATGTATATAGTTGCAATGGGCCGCTGGGCGCCTGGTAACCATGAATCAGCGGTTTTGACACTTATAGCCACTACCTTCATTTTCTCGGCAGAATGTTTTATTTTGCTGTTTCTTAATGGTAATGCAGTATATTCGCCGTTTGTTTAAGTAAAATAGTCATATTTTCAAGGAGGAGATGATTTTGGATGTATACAGTTGCAATGGGCCGGTGGGCGTCTGGTGCACAAATCACCGGTTTTGACACCGATAGCCACTACCTACATTTTCTCGGCAGAATGTTTCATTTTGCTGTTTCTTAATGGTAATGCAGTATATTCGCCGGTTGTTTAAGTAAAATAGTCATATTTTCAAGGAGGAGATGATTTTGGATGTATATAGTTGCAATGGGCCGCTGGGCGCCTGGTACCGCGATTCACCGGTTTTGACACCGATAGCCACTACATTCATTTTCTCGGCAGAATGTGTTATTTTGCTGTTTCTTAATGGTAATGCAGTATATTCGCCGGTTGTTTAAGTAAAATAGTCATATTTTCAAGGAGGAGATAATTTTGGATGTATATTTTTGTAATGGGCCGCTGGGCGCCTGGTAACCACGATTCAGCGGTTTTGACACTTATAGCCACTACCTTCATTTTCTCGGCAGAATGTTTTATTTTGCTGTTTCTTAATTTTAATGCAGTATATTCGCCGTTTGTTTAAGTAAAATAGTCATATTTTCAAGGAGGAGATGATTTTGGATGTATATAGTTGCAATGGGCCCGCTGGGCGCCTGGTTCCACGATTCAGCGGTATTGACACTTATAGCCACTACCTTCATTTTTTCGGCAGAATGTTTTATTTTGCTGTTTCTTAATGGTAATGCAGTATATTCGCCGTTTTTTTAAGTAAAATAGTCATATTTTCAAGGAGGAGATGATTTTGGATGTATATAGTTGCAATGGGCCGCTGGGCGCCTGGTACCGCGATTCACCGGTTTTGACACTTATAGCCACTAAATTCATTTCTCGGTAGAATGTTTCATTTTGCTGTTTCTTAATGGTAATGCAGTATATTCGCCGTTTGTTTAAGTAAAATAGTCATATTTTCAAGGAGGAGATGATTTTGGATGTATATAGTTGCAATGGGCCGCTGGGCGCCTGGGTAACCACGATTCAGCGGTTTTGACACTTATAGCCACTACCTTCATTTTCTTAGCAGAATGTTTTATTTTGCTGTTTCTTAATGGTAAAGCAGTATATTCGCCGTTTGTTTAAGTAAAATAGTCATATTTTCAAGGAGGAGATGATTTTGGATGTATATAGTTGCAACGGGCCGCTTGGCGCCTGGTACCGCGATTCACCGGTTTTTGACACTTATAGCCACTAAATTCATTTTCTCGGCAGAATGTTTTATTTTGCTGTTTCTTAATGTTAATGCAGTATATTCGCCGTTTGTTTAAGTAAAATAGTCATATTTTCAAGGAGGAGATGATTTTGGATGTATATAGTTGCAATGGGCCGCTGGGCGCCTGGTAACCAACGATTCAGCGGTTTTGACACTTATAGCCACTACCTTCAGTTCTTGGCAGAATGTTTTATTTTGCTGTTTCTTAATGGTAAAGCAGTATATTCGCCGTTTGTTTAAGTAAAATAGTCATATTTTCAAGGAGGAGATGATTTTGGATGTATATAGTTGCAATGGGCTGCTGGGCGCCTGGTAACCATGAATCAGCGTTTTGACACTTATAGCCACTACCTTCATTTTCTCGGCAGAATGTTTTATTTTACTGTTTCTTATTTTAATGCAGTATATTCGCCGTTTGTTTAAGTAAAACAGTCATATTTTTCCAGGAGGAGATGATTTTGGATGTATATAGTTGCAATGGGCCGCGGGCGCCTGGTAACCACGATTCAGCAGTTTTGACAGTTATAGCCACTACCTTCATTTTCTCGGCAGAATGTTTAATTTTGCTGTTTCTTAATGGTAATGCAGTATATTCGCCGTTTGTTTTAAGTAAAATAGTCATATTTTCAAGGAGGAGATGATTTTTGGATGTATATAGTTGCAATGGGCCGCTGCGCGCCTGGTACCGCGATTCACCGGTTTTGACACCGATAGCCACTACATTCATTTTCTCGGCAGAATGTTTTATTTTGCTGTTTCTTAATGGTAATGCAGTATATTCGCCGGTGTTTAAGTAAAATAGTCATATTTCAAGGAGGAGATAATTTTGGATGTAATATTTGTAATGGGCCGCTGGGCGCCTGGTAACCACGATTCAGCGGTTTTGACACTTATAGCCACTACCTTCATTTTCTCGCAGAATGTTTTATTTTGCTGTTTCTTAATTTTAATGCAGTATATTCGCCGTTTGTTTAAGTAAAACAGTCATATTTTCAAGGAGGAGATGATTTTGGATGTATATAGTTGCAATGGGCCGCTGGGCGCCTGGTAACCACGATTCAGCGGTTTTGACACTTATAGCCACTACCTTCAGTATCTTGGCAGAATGTTTTATTTTGCTGTTTCTTAATGGTAATGCAGTATATTCGCCGTTTTTTTAAGTAAAATAGTCAATTTTCAAGGAGGAGATGATTTTGGATGTATATAGTTGCAACGGGCCGCTGGGCGCCTGGTACCGTGATTCACCGGTTTTGACACTTACAGCCAGTAAATTCATTTTCTCGGCAGAATGTTTTATTTTGCTGTTTCTTAATGGTAATGCAGTATATTCGCCGTTTGTTTAAGTAAAATAGTCATATTTTCAAGGAGGAGATGATTTTGGATGTATATAGTTGCAATGGGCCGCTGGGCGCCTGGTAACCACGATTCAGCGGTTTTGACACTTATAGCCACTACCTTCAGTTTCTTGGCAGAATGTTTTATTTTGCTGTTTCTTAATGGTAAAGCAGTATATTCGCCGTTTGTTTAAGTAAAATAGTCATATTTTCAAGGAGGAGATGATTTTTGGATGTATATAGTTGCAATGGGCCGGTGGGCGTCTGGTGCACGAATCACCGGTTTTGACACCGATAGCCACTACCTTCATTTTCTCGGCAGAATGTTTTATTTTGCTGTTTCTTAATGGTAATGCAGTATATTCGCCGGTTGTTTAAGTAAAATAGTCATATTTTCAAGGAGGAGATAATTTGGATGTATATAGTTGCAATGGGCCGGTGGGCGCCTGGTAACCACAATTCAGCGGTTTTGACACTTATAGCCACTACCTTCATTTTCTCGGCAGAATGTTTTACTTTGCTGTTTCTTAATGGTAATGCAGTGTATTCGCCAATTGTTTAAGTAAAATAGTCATATTTTCAAGGAGGAGATGATTTTGGATGTATATAGTTGCAATGGGCCGCTGGGCGCCTGGTTCCACGATTCAGCGGTTTTGACACTTATAGCCACTACCTTCATTTTTTCGGCAGAATGTTTTATTTTGCTGTTTCTTAATGGTAATGCAGTATATTCACCGTTTTTTTAAGTAAAATAGTCATATTTTCAAGGAGGAGATGATTTTGGATGTATATAGTTGCAACGGGCCGCTGGGCGCCTGGTACCGGGATTCACCGGTTTTGACACTTATAGCCACTAAATTCATTTTCTCGGCAGAATGTTTATTTTGCTGTTTCTTAATGGTAATGCAGTATATTCGCCGTTTGTTTAAGTAAAATAGTCATATTTCAAGGAGGAGATGATTTTGGATGTATAAGTTGCAATGGGCCGCTGGGCGCCTGGTAACCACGATTCAGCGGTTTTGACACTTATAGCCACTACCTTCAGTTTCTTGGCAGAATGTTTTATTTTGCTGTTTCTTAATGGTAAAGCAGTATATTCGCCGTTTGTTTAAGTAAAATAGTCATATTTTCAAGGAGGAGATGATTTTGGATGTATATAGTTGCAATGGGCTGCTGGGCGCCTGGTAACCATGAATCAGCGGTTTTGACACTTATAGCCACTACCTTCATTTTCTCGGCAGAATGTTTTATTTTACTGTTTCTTAATGGTAATGCAGTATATTCGCCGTTTGTTTAAGTAAAATAGTCATATTTTCAAGGAGGAGATGATTTTGGATGTATATAGTTGCAATGGGCCGTGGGCGTCTGGTGCACAAATCACCGGTTTTGACACCGATAGCCACTACCTACATTTTCTCGGCAGAATGTTTCATTTTGCTGTTTCTTAATGGTAATGCAGTATATTCGCCGGTTGTTTAAGTAAAATAGTCATATTTTCGAGGAGGAGATGATTTTGGATGTATATAGTTGCAATGGGCCGCTGGGCGCCTGGTACCGCGATTCACCGGTTTTGACACCGATAGCCACTACATTCATTTCTCGGCAGAATGTTTTATTTTGCTGTTTCTTAATGGTAATGCAGTTTATTCGCCGGTTGTTTAAGTAAAATAGTCATATTTTCAAGGAGGAGATAATTTCGGATGTATATATTTGTAATGGGCCGCTGTGCGCCTGGTAACCACGATTCAGCGGTTTTGACACTTATATCCACTACCTTCATTTTCTCGGCAGAATGTTTTATTTTGCTGTTTCTTAATTTTAATGCAGTATATTCGCCGTTTGTTTAAGTAAAACAGTCATATTTTCAAGGAGGAGATGATTTTGGATGTATATAGTTGCAATGGGCCGCTGGGCGCCTGGTAACCACGATTCAGCGGTTTTGACACTTATAGCCACTACCTTCAGTATCTTGGCAGAATGTTTTATTTTGCTGTTTCTTAATGGTAATGCAGTATATTCGCCGTTTTTTTAAGTAAAATAGTCATATTTTCAAGGAGGAGATGATTTTGGATGTATATAGTTGCAACGGGCCGCTGGGCGCCTTGTACCGCGATTCACCGGTTTTGACACTTACAGCCAGTAAATTCATTTTCTCGGCAGAATGTTTTATTTTGCTGTTTCTTAATGGTAATGCAGTATATTCGCCGTTTGTTTAAGTAAAATAGTCATATTTTCAAGGAGGAGATGATTTTGGATGTATATAGTTGCAATGGGCCGCTGGGCGCCTGGTAACCACGATTCAGCGGTTTTGACACTTATAGCCACTACCTTCAGTTTCTTGGCAGAATGTTTTATTTTGCTGTTTCTTAATGGTAAAGCAGTATATTCGCCGTTTGTTTAAGTAAAATAGTCATATTTTCAAGGAGGAGATGATTTTGGATGTATATAGTTGCAATGGGCCGGTGGGCGTCTGGTGCACGAATCACCGGTTTTGACACCGATAGCCACTACCTTCATTTTCTCGGCAGAATGTTTTATTTTGCTGTTTCTTAATGGTAATGCAGTATATTCGCCGGTTGTTTAAGTAAAATAGTCATATTTTCAAGGAGGAGATAATTTTGGATGTATATAGTTGCAATGGGCCGGTGGGCGCCTGTAACCACAATTCAGCGGTTTTGACACTTATAGCCACTACCTTCATTTTCTCGGCAGAATGTTTTACTTTGCTGTTTCTTAATGGTAATGCTGTGTATTCGCCAATTGTTTAAGTAAAATAGTCATATTTTCAAGGAGGAGATGATTTTGGATGTATATAGTTGCAATGGGCCGCTGGGCGCCTGGTTCCACGATTCAGCGGTTTTGACACTTATAGCCACTACCTTCATTTTTTCGGCAGAATGTTTTATTTTGCTGTTTCTTAATGGTAATGCAGTATATTCACCGTTTTTTTAAGTAAAATAGTCATATTTTCAAGGAGGAGATGATTTTGGATGTATATAGTTGCAACGGGCCGCTGGGCGCCTGGTACCGCGATTCACCGGTTTTGACACTTATAGCCACTAAATTCATTTTCTCGGCAGAATGTTTTACTTTGCTGTTTCTTAATGGTAATGCAGTATATTCGCCGTTTGTTTAAGTAAAATAGTCATATTTTCAAGGAGGAGATGATTTTGGATGTATATAGTTGCAATGGGCCGCTGGGCGCCTGGTAACCACGATTCAGCGGTTTTGACACTTATAGCCACTACCTTCAGTATCTTGGCAGAATGTTTTATTTTGCTGTTTCTTAATGGTAATGCAGTATCTTCGCCGTTTGTTTAAGTAAAATAGTCATATTTTTCCAGGAGGAGATGATTTTGGATGTATATAGTTGCAATGGGCCGCTGGGCGCCTGGTAACCACGATTCAGCAGTTTTGACAGTTATAGCCACTACCTTCATTTTCTCGGCAGAATGTTTAATTTTGCTGTTTCTTAATGGTAATGCAGTATATTCGCCGTTTGTTTAAGTAAAATAGTCATATTTTCAAGGAGGAGATGATTTTGGATGTATATAGTTGCAATGGGCCGCTGGGCGCCTGGGTCCGCGATTCACCGGTTTTGACACTTATAGCCATTAAATTCATTTTCTCGGCAGAATGTTTTATTTTGCTGTTTCTTAATGGTAATGCAGTATATTCGCCGTTAGTTTAAGTAAAATAGTCATATTTTCAAAGAGGAGATAATTCTGGATGTATATAGTTGCAATGGGCCGCTGGGCGCCTGGTAACCACGATTCAGCGGTTTTGACACTTATAGCCTCTACCTTCATTTTCTCGGCAGAATGTTTTACTTTGCTGTTTCTTAATGGTAATGCAGTATATTCGCCGTTTGTTTAAGTAAAATAGTCATATTTTCAAGGAGGAGATGATTTTGGATGTATATAGTTGCAATGGGCCGGTGGGCGTCTGGTGCACGAATCACCGGTTTTGACACCGATAGCCACTACCTTCATTTTCTCCGCAGAATGTTTTGTTTTGCTGTTTCTTAATGGTAATGCAGTATATTCGCCGTTTGTTTAAGTAAAATAGTCATAATTTCAAGGAGGAGATGATTTTGGATGTATATAGTTGCAATGGGCCGCTGGGCGCCTGGTAACCACGAATTAGCGGTTTTGACACTTATAGCCACTACCTTCATTTTCTCGGCAGAATGTTTTATTTTGCTGTTTCTTAATGGTAATGCAGTATATTCGCCGTTAGTATGAGTAAAATAGTCATATTTTCAAGGAGCAGATGATTCTGGATGTATATAATTGCAATGGGACGCAGGGCGCGTGGTAACCACGATTCAACGGTTTTGACACTTATAGCCACTACCTTCATTTTCGCATCAGAATGTCTTACTTTGCTGTTTCTTAATGGTAATGCAGTATATTCGCCGTTTGTTTAAGTAAAATTGTCATATTTTCAAGGAGGAGATGATTTTGGATGTATATAGTTGCAATGGGCCGGTGGGCGTCTGGTGTACGAATCACCGGTTTTGACACCGATAGCCACTACCTTCATTTTCTCGGCACAATGTTTTATTAAGGTGTTTCTTAATGGTAATGCAGTATATTCTCCGTTTGTTTAAGTAAAATAGTCATATTTTCAAGGAGGAGATGATTTTGGATGTATATAGTTGCAATGGGCCGCTGGGCGCCTGGTAACCACGATTCAGCGGTTTTGACACTTATAGCCACTACCTTCATTTTCTCGGCAGAATGTTTTATTTTGCTGTTTCTTAATGGGTAATGCAGTATATTCGCCGTTTGTTTAAGTAAAATAGTCATATTTTCAAGGAGGAGATGATTTTGGATGTATATAGTTGCAATGGGCCGCTGGGCGCCTGGTAACCACGAATCAGCGGTTTTGACCCTTATAGCCACTACCTTCATTTTCTCGGCAGAATGTTTTATTTTGCTGTTTCTTAATGGTAATGCAGTATATTCGCCGTTAGTTTAAGTAAAATAGTCATATTTTCAAAGAGGAGATAATTCTGGATGTATATACTTGCAATGGGCCGCTGGGCGCCTGGTAACCACGATTCAGCGGTTTTGACACTTATAGCCACTACCTTCATTTTCTCGGCAGAATGTTTTACTTTGCTGTTTCTTAATGGTAATGCAGTATATTCGCCGTTTGTTTAAGTAAAATAGTCATATTTTCAAGGAGGAGATGATTTTGGATGTATATAGTTGCAATGGGCCGCTGGGCGCCTGGTAACCACGATTCAGCGGTTTTGACACTTATAGCCACTACCTTCAGTTTCTTGGCAGAATGTTTTATTTTGCTGTTTCTTAATGGTAAAGCAGTATATTCGCCGTTTGTTTAAGTAAAATAGTCATATTTTCAAGGAGGAGATGATTTTGGATGTATATAGTTGCAATGGGCTGCTGGGCGCCTGGTAACCATGAATCAGCGGTTTTGACACTTATAGCCACTACCTTCATTTTCTCGGCAGAATGTTTTATTTTACTGTTTCTTAATTTTAATGCAGTATATTCGCCGTTTGTTTAAGTAAAACAGTCATATTTTTCCAGGATGAGATGATTTTGGATGTATATAGTTGCAATGGGCCGCTGGGCGCCTGGTAACCACGATTCAGCAGTTTTGACAGTTATAGCCACTACCTTCAGTTTCTTGGCAGAATGTTTTATTTTGCTGTTTCTTAATGGTAAAGCAGTATATTCGCCGTTTGTTAAAGTAAAATAGTCATATTTTCAAGGAGGAGATGATTTTGGATGTATATAGTTGCAATGGGCCGCTGCGTGCCTGGTACCGCGATTCACCGGTTTTGACACCGATAGCCACTACATTCATTTTCTCGGCAGAATGTTTTATTTTGCTGTTTCTTAATGGTAATGCAGTATATTCGCCGGTTGTTTAAGTAAAATAGTCATATTTTCAAGGAGGAGATAATTTTGGATGTATATATTTGTAATGGGCCGCTGGGCGCCTGGTAACCACGATTCAGCGGTTTTGACACTTATAGCCACTACCTTCATTTTCTCGGCAGAATGTTTTATTTTGCTGTTTCTTAATTTTAATGCAGTATATTCGCCGTTTGTTTAAGTAAAACAGTCATATTTTCAAGGAGGAGATGATTTTGGATGTATATAGTTGCAATGGGCCGTGGGCGTCTGGTGCACGAATCACCGGTTTTGACACCGATAGCCACTACCTTCATTTTCTCGGCAGAATGTATTATTTTTGCTATTTCTTAATGGTAAAGCAGTATATTCGCCGTTTGTTTAAGTAAAATAGTCATATTTTCAAGGAGGAGATGATTTTGGATGTATATAGTTGCAATGGGCCGCTGGGCGCCTGGTAACCACGATTCAGCGGTTTTGACACTTATAGCCACTACCTTCAGTATCTTGGCAGAATGTTTTATTTTGCTGTTTCTTAATGGTAATGCAGTATATTCGCCGTTTTTTTAAGTAAAATAGTCATATTTTCAAGGAGGAGATGATTTTGGATGTATATAGTTGCAACGGGCCGCTGGGCGCCTGGTACCGCGATTCACCTGTTTTGACACTTACAGCCAGTAAATTCATTTTCTCGGCAGAATGTTTTATTTTGCTGTTTCTTAATGGTAATGCAGTATATTCGCCGTTTGTTTAAGTAAAATAGTCATATTTTCAAGGAGGAGATGATTTTGGATGTATATAGTTGCAATGGGCCGCTGGGCGCCTGGTAACCACGATTCAGCGGTTTTGACACTTATAGCCACTACCTTCAGTTTCTTGGCAGAATGTTTTATTTTGCTGTTTCTTAATGGTAAAGCAGTATATTCGCCGTTTGTTTAAGTAAAATAGTCATATTTTCAAGGAGGAGATGATTTTGGATGTATATAGTTGCAATGGGCCGGTGGGCGTCTGGTGCACGAATCACCGGTTTTGACACCGATAGCCACTACCTTCATTTTCTCGGCAGAATGTTTTATTTTGCTGTTTCTTAATGGTAATGCAGTATATTCGCCGGTTGTTTAAGTAAAATAGTCATATTTTCAAGGAGGAGATAATTTTGGATGTATATAGTTGCAATGGGCCGGTGGGCGCCTGGTAACCACGATTCAGCGGTTTTGACACTTATAGCCACTACCTTCATTTTCTCGGCAGAATGTTTTACTTTGCTGTTTCTTAATGGTAATGCAGTGTATTCGCCAATTGTTTAAGTAAAATAGTCATATTTTCAAGGAGGAGATGATTTTGGATGTATATAGTTGCAATGGGCCGCTGGGCGCCTGGTTCCACGATTCAGCGGTTTTGACACTTATAGCCACTACCTTCATTTTTTCGGCAGAATGTTTTATTTTGCTGTTTCTTAATGGTAATGCAGTATATTCACCGTTTGTTTAAGTAAAATAGTCATATTTTCAAGGAGGAGATGATTTTGGATGTATATAGTTGCAATGGGCCGCTGGGCGCCTGGTAACCACGATTCAGCAGTTTTGACAGTTATAGCCACTACCTTCATTTTCTCGGCAGAATGTTTAATTTTGCTGTTTCTTAATGGTAATGCAGTATATTCGCCGTTTGTTTAAGTAAAATAGTCATATTTTCAAGGAGGAGATGATTTTGGATGTATATAGTTGCAATCTGCCGCTGGGCGCCTGGTTCCGCGATTCACCGGTTTTGACACTTATAGCCATAAATTCATTTTCTCGGCAGAATGTTTTATTTTGCTGTTTCTTAATGGTAGTGCAGTATATTCGCCGTTTGTTTAAGTAAAATAGTCATATTTTCAAGGAGGAGATGATTTTCGATGTATATAGTTGCAATGGGCCGGTAGGCGTCTGGTGTACGAATCACCGGTTTTGACACCGATAGCCACTACCTTCATTTTCTCGGCACAATGTTTTATTGAGCTGTTTCTTAATGGTAATGCAGTATATTCTCCGTTTGTTTAAGTAAAATAGTCATATTTTCAAGGAGGAGATGATTTTGGATGTATATAGTTACAATGGGCCGCTGGGCGCCTGGTAACCACGATTCAGCGGTTTTGACACTTATAGCCACTACCTTCATTTTCTCGGCAGAATGTTTTATTTTGCTGTTTCTTAATGGTAATGCAGTATATTCGCCGTTTGTTTAAGTAAAATAGTCATATTTTCAAGGAGGAGATGATTTTGGATGTATATAGTTGCAATGGCCGCTGGGCGCCTGGTAACCACGAATCAGCGGTTTTGACCCTTATAGCCACTACCTTCATTTTCTCGGCAGAATGTTTTATTTTGCTGTTTCTTAATGGTAATGCAGTATATTCGCCGTTAGTTTAAGTATAATAGTCATATTTTCAAAGAGGAGATAATTCTGGATGTATATAGTTGCAATGGGCCGCTGGGCGCCTGGTAACCACGATTCAGCGGTTTTGACACTTATAGCCACTACCTTCATTTTCTCGGCAGAATGTTTTACTTTGCTGTTTCTTAATGGTAATGCAGTATATTCGCCGTTTGTTTAAGTAAAATAGTCATATTTTCAAGGAGGAGATGATTTTGGATGTATATAGTTGCAATGGGCCGGTGGGCGTCTGGTGCACGAATCACCGGTTTTGACACCGATAGCCACTACCTTCATTTTCTCCGCAGAATGTTTTGTTTTGCTGTTTCTTAATGGTAATGCAGTATATTCGCCGTTTGTTTAAGTAAAATAGTCATAATTTCAAGGAGGAGATGATTTTGGATGTATATAGTTGCAATGGGCCGCTGGGCGCCTGGTAACCACGAATTAGCGGTTTGACACTTATAGCCACTACCTTCATTTTCTCGGCAGAATGTTTTATTTTGCTGTTTCTTAATGGTAATGCAGTATATTCGCCGTTAGTATGAGTAAAATAGTCATATTTTCAAGGAGCAGATGATTCTGGATGTATATAATTGCAATGGGCCGCTGGGCGCGTGGTAACCACGATTCAACGGTTTTGACACTTATAGCCACTACCTTCATTTTCTCATCAGAATGTCTTACTTTGCTGTTTCTTAATGGTAATGCAGTATATTCGCCGTTAGTTTAAGTAAAATAGTCATATTTTCAAAGAGGAGATAATTCTGGATGTATATACTTGCAATGGGCCGCTGGGCGCCTGGTAACCACGATTCAGCGGTTTTGACACTTATAGCCACTACCTTCATTTTCTCGGCAGAATGTTTTACTTTGCTGTTTCTTAATGGTAATGCAGTATATTCGCCGTTTGTTTAAGTAAAATAGTCATATTTTCAAGGAGGAGATGATTTTGGATGTATATAGTAGCAACGGGCCGCTGGGCGCCTGGTACCGCGATTCACCGGTTTTGACACTTATAGCCACTAAATTCATTTTCTCGGCAGAATGTTTTATTTTGCTGTTTCTTAATGTTAATGCAGTATATTCGCCGTTTGTTTAAGTAAAATAGTCATATTTTCAAGGAGGAGATGATTTTGGATGTATATAGTTGCAATGGGCCGCTGGGCGCCTGGTAACCACGATTCAGCGGTTTTGACACTTATAGCCACTACCTTCATTTTCTCGGCAGAATGTTTTACTTTGCTGTTTCTTAATGGTAATGCAGTATATTCGCCGTTTGTTTAAGTAAAATAGTCATATTTTCAAGGAGGAGATGATTTTGGATGTATATAGTAGCAACGGGCCGCTGGGCGCCTGGTACCGCGATTCACCGGTTTTGACACTTATAGCCACTAAATGCATTTTCTCGGCAGAATGTTTATTTTGCTGTTTCTTAATGTTAATGCAGTATATTCGCCGTTTGTTTAAGTAAAATAGTCATATTTTCAAGGAGGAGATGATTTTGGATGTATATAGTTGCAATGGGCCGCTGGGCGCCTGGTGACCATGAATCAGCGGTTTTGACACTTAGAGCCACTACCTTCATTTTCTCGGCAGAATGTTTTATTTTACTGTTTCGTAATGGTAATGCAGTATATTCGCCGTTTGTTTAAGTAAAATAGTCATATTTTCAAGGAGGAGATGATTTTGGATGTATATAGTTGCAATGGGCCGGTGGGCGTCTGGTGCACGAATCACCGGTTTTGACACCGATAGCCACTGCCTACATTTTCTCGGCAGAATGTTTCATTTTGCTGTTTCTTAATGGTAATGCAGTATATTCGCCGGTTGTTTAAGTAAAATAGTCATATTTTCAAGGAGGAGATGATTTTGGATGTATATAGTTGCAATGGGCCGCTGGGCGCCTGGTACCGCGATTCACCGGTTTTGACACCGATAGCCACTACATTCATTTTCTCGGCAGAATGTTTTATTTTGCTGTTTCTTAATGGTAATGCAGTATATTCGCCGGTTGTTTAAGTAAAATAGTCATATTTTTAAGGAGGAGATGATTTTGGATGTATATAGTTGCAATGGGCCGCTGGGCGCCTGGTAACGCGATTCACCGGTTTTGACACCGATAGCCACTACATTCATTTTCTCGGCAGAATGTTTTATTTTTGCTGTTTCTTAATGGTAATGCAGTATATTCGCCGGTTGTTTAAGTAAAATAGTCATATTTTTAAGGAGGAGATAATTTTGGATGTATATATTTGTAATGGGCCGCTGGGCGCTGG
>JAOYRU010001702.1:0-40994 GCA_026315105.1 Locusta migratoria | reverse complement strand
TCATTTTTTCGGCAAACTGTTTTATTTTGCTGTTTCTATATGTTTATCCGGTTTATAAGGTCGTTTTGTTTAAGTAAAATAGTCATAATTTCAAGGAGCAGATGATTTTCGTTTTATATTGTTACCTTGGGCCAGGGGAGCATCAGGTGCTGCACCACCGACCCGCACTGGCCGTCCTGGCCACACTGCTGCTCAGGCCGCAACACTACAGATTAGTTCAACTAGCGAATATCGCGTTTTCACTGTTTTTGACGCTTACAGCCCCTACCTTCATTTTTTCGGCAAACTGTTTTATTTTGCTGTTTCTATATGTTTATCCGGTTTATAAGTCGTTTGTTTAAGTAAAATAGTCATAATTTCAAGGAGCAGATGATTTTCGTTTTATATTGTTACCTTGGGCCAGGGAGCATCAGGTGCTGCACCACCGACCCGCACTGGCCGTCCTGGCCACACTGCTGCTCAGGCCGCAACACTACAGATTAGTTCAACTAGCGAATATCGCGTTTTCACTGTTTTTGACGCTTACAGCCCCTACCTTCATTTTTTCGGCAAACTGTTTTATTTTGCTGTTTCTATATGTTTATCCGGTTTATAAGTCGTTTGTTTAAGTAAAATAGTCATAATTTCAAGGAGCAGATGATTTTCGTTTTATATTGTTACCTTGGGCCAGGGAGCATCAGGTGCTGCACCACCGACCCGCACTGGCCGTCCTGGCCACACTGCTGCTCAGGCCGCAACACTACAGATTAGTTCAACTAGCGAATATCGCGTTTTCACTGTTTTTGACGCTTACAGCCCCTACCTTCATTTTTTCGGCAAACTGTTTTATTTTGCTGTTTCTATATGTTTATCCGGTTTATAAGTCGTTTGTTTAAGTAAAATAGTCATAATTTCAAGGAGCAGATGATTTTCGTTTTATATTGTTACCTTGGGCCAGGGAGCATCAGGTGCTGCACCACCGACCCGCACTGGCCGTCCTGGCCACACTGCTGCTCAGGCCGCAACACTACAGATTAGTTCAACTAGCGAATATCGCGTTTTCACTGTTTTTGACGCTTACAGCCCATACCTTCATTTTTTTCGGCAAACTGTTTTATTTTGCTGTTTCTATATGTTTATCCGGTTTATAAGTCGTTTGTTTAAGTAAAATAGTCATAATTTCAAGGAGCAGATGATTTTCGTTTTATATTGTTACCTTGGGCCAGGGAGCATCAGGTGCTGCACCACCGACCCGCACTGGCCGTCCTGGCCACACTGCTGCTCAGGCCGCAACACTACAGATTAGTTCAACTAGCGAATATCGCGTTTTCACTGTTTTTGACGCTTACAGCCCCTACCTTCATTTTTTCGGCAAACTGTTTTATTTTGCTGTTTCTATATGTTTATCCGGTTTATAAGTCGTTTGTTTAAGTAAAATAGTCATAATTTTCAAGGAGCAGATGATTTTCGTTTTTATATTGTTACCTTGGGCCAGGTGAGCATCAGGTGCTGCACCACCGACCCGCACTGGCCGTCCTGGCCACACTGCTGCTCAGGCCGCAACACTACAGATTAGTTCAACTAGCGAATATCGCGTTTTCACTGTTTTTGACGCTTACAGCCCCTTCCTTCATTTTTTCGGCAAACTGTTTTATTTTGCTGTTTCTATATGTTTATCCGGTTTATAAGTCGTTTGTTTAAGTAAAATAGTCATAATTTCAAGGAGCAGATGATTTTCGTTTTATATTGTTACCTTGGGCCAGGGAGCATCAGGTGCTGCACCACCGACCCGCACTGGCCGTCCTGGCCACACTGCTGCTCAGGCCGCAACACTACAGATTAGTTCAACTAGCGAATATCGCGTTTTCACTGTTTTTGACGCTTACAGCCCCTACCTTCATTTTTTCGGCAAACTGTTTTATTTTGCTGTTTCTATATGTTTATCCGGTTTATAAGTCGTTTTTTTAAGTAAAATAGTCATAATTTCAAGGAGCAGATGATTTTCGTTTTATATTGTTACCTTGGGCCAGGGAGCATCAGGTGCTGCACCACCGACCCGCACTGGCCGTCCTGGCCCACACTGCTGCTCAGGCCGCAACACTACAGATTAGTTCAACTAGCGAATATCGCGTTTTCACTGTTTTTGACGCTTACAGCCCCTACCTTCATTTTTTCGGCAAACTGTTTTATTTTGCTGTTTCTATATGTTTATCCGGTTTATAAGTCGTTTGTTTAAGTAAAATAGTCATAATTTCAAGGAGCAGATGATTTTCGTTTTATATTGTTACCTTGGGCCAGGGGAGCATCAGGTGCTGCACCACCGACCCGCACTGGCCGTCCTGGCCACACTGCTGCTCAGGCCGCAACACTACAGATTAGTTCAACTAGCGAATATCGCGTTTTCACTGTTTTTGACGCTTACAGCCCCTACCTTCATTTTTTCGGCAAAATGTTTTATTTTGCTGTTTCTATATGTTTATCCGGTTTATAAGTCGTTTGTTTAAGTAAAATAGTCATAATTTCAAGGAGCAGATGATTTTCGTTTTATATTGTTACTTTGGGCCAGGGAGCATCAGGTGCTGCACCACCGACCCGCACTGGCCGTCCTGGCCACACTGCTGCTCAGGCCGCAACACTACAGATTAGTTCAACTAGCGAATATCGCGTTTTCACTGTTTTTGACGCTTACAGCCCCTAACTTCATTTTTTCGGCAAAATGTTTTATTTAGCAGTTTCTATATGTTTATCCGGTTTATAAGTCGTTTGTTTAAGTAAAATAGTCATAATTTCAAGGAGCAGATGATTTTCGTTTTATATTGTTACCTTGGGCCAGGGAGCATCATGTGCTGCACCACCGACCCGCACTGGCCGTCCTGGCCACACTGCTGCTCAGGCCGCAACACTACAGATTAGTTCAACTAGCGAATATCGCGTTTTCACTGTTTTTGACGCTTACAGCCCCTACCTTCATTTTTTCGGCAAACTGTTTTATTTTGCTGTTTCTATATGTTTATCCGGTTTATAAGTCGTTTGTTTAAGTAAAATAGTCATAATTTCAAGGAGCAGATGATTTTCGTTTTATATTGTTACCTTGGGACAGGGGAGCATCAGGTTGCTGCACCACTGGCCGTCCTGGCCACACTGCTGCTCAGGCCGCAACACTACAGATTAGTTTCAACTAGCGAATATCGCGTTTTCACTGTTTTTGACGCTTACAGCCCCTACCCTTCATTTTTTCGGCAAAATGTTTTATTTAGCAGTTTCTATATGTTTATCCGGTTTATAAGTCGTTTGTTTAAGTAAAATAGTCATAATTTCAAGGAGCAGATGATTTTCGTTTTATATTGTTACTTTGGGCCAGGGAGCATCAGGTGCTGCTCCACCGACCCGCACTGGCCGTCCTGGCCACACTGCTGCTCAGGCCGCAACACTACAGATTAGTTCAACTAGCGAATATCGCTTTTTCACTGTTTTTGACGCTTACAGGCCCTACCTTCATTTTTTCGCCAAAATGTTTTATTTTGCTGTTCCTATATTTTTATCCGGTTTATAAGTCGTTTGTTTAAGTAAAATAGTCATAATTTCAAGGAGCAGATGGTTTTCGTTTTATATTGTTACCTTGGGCCAGGGAGCATCAGGTGCTGCACCACCGACCCGCACTGGCCCGTCCTGGCCACACTGCTGCTCAGGCCGCAATACTACAGATTAGTTCAACTAGCGAATATCGCTTTTTCACTGTTTTTGACGCTTACAGGCCCCTACTTTCATTTTTTCGCCAAAATGTTTTATTTTGCTGTTCCTATATTTTTTATCCGGTTTTATAAGTCGTTTGTTTAAGTAAAATAGTCATAATTTCAGGAGCAGATGATTTTCGTTTTATATTGTTACCTTGGGCCAGGGAGCATCAGGTGCTGCACCACCGACCCGCACTGGCCGTCCTGGCCCACACTGCTGCTCAGGCCGCAACACTACAGATGAGTTCAACTAGCGAATATCGCTTTTTCACTGTTTTTGGACGCTTACAGGCCCTACCTTCATTTTTTCGCCAAAATGTTTTATTTTGCTGTTCCTATATTTTTATCCGGTTTATAAGTCGTTTGTTTAAGTAAAATAGTCATAATTTCATGGAGCAGATGATTTTCGTTTTTATATTGTTACCTTGGGCCAGGGAGCATCAGGTGCTGCACCACCGACCCGCACTGGCCGTCCTGGCCACACTGCTGCTCAGGCCGCAATACTACAGATTAGTTCAACTAGCGAATATCGCGTTTTCACTGTTTTTGACGCTTACAGCCCCTACCTTCATTTTTTCTGCAAAATGTTTTCTTTTTGCTGTTTCTATATGTTTATCCGGTTTTATAAGTCGTTTTGTTTAAGTAAAAATAGTCATAATTTCAAGGAGCAGAATGATTTTCGTTTTATATTGTTACTTTGGGCCAGGGAGCATCAGGTGCTGCACCACCGACCCGCACTGGCCGTCCTGGCCACACTGCTGCTCAGGCCGCAACACCACAGATTAGTTCAACTAGCGAATATCGCGTTTTCACTGTTTTTGACGCTTACAGCCCCTACCTTCATTTTTTCGGCAAATTGTTTTCTTTTGCTGTTTCTATATGTTTATCCGGTTTATAAGTCGTTTGTTTAAGTAAAATAGTCATAATTTCAAGGAGCAGATGATTTTCGTTTTATATTGTTACTTTGGGCCAGGGAGCATCAGGTGCTGCACCACCGACCCGCACTGGCCGTCCTGGCCACACTGCTGCTCAGGCCGCAACACCACAGATTAGTTCAACTAGCGAATATCGCGTTTTCACTGTTTTTGACGCTTACAGCCCCTACCTTCATTTTTCGGCAAAATGTTTTATTTTGCTGTTTCTATATGTTTATCCGGTTTATAAGTCGTTTGTTTAAGTAAAATAGTCATAATTTCAAGGAGCAGATGATTTTCGTTTTATATTGTTACCATGGGCCAGGAAGCATCAGGTGCTGCACCACCGACCCACACCTGCCACCCTGGCCACACTGCTGCTCAGGCCGCAACACTACAGATTAGTTCAACTAGCGAATATCGCGTTTTCACTGTTTTTGACGCTTACAGCCCCTACCTTCATTTTTTCGGCAAAATGTTTTATTTTGCTGTTTCTATATGTTTATCAAGTTTATAAGTCGTATGTTTAAGTAAAATAGTCTTAATTTCAAGGAGCAGATGATTTTCGTTTTATATTGTTACCTTGGGCCAGGGAGCATCAGGTGCTGCACCACCGACCCGCACTGGCCGTCCTGGCCACACTGCTGCTCAGGCCGCAACACTACAGATTAGTTCAACTAGCGAATATCGCGTTTTCACTGTTTTTGACGCTTACAGCCCCTACCTTCATTTTTTCGGCAACTGTTTTATTTTGCTGTTTCTATATGTTTATCCGGTTTATAAGTCGTTTGTTTAAGTAAAATAGTCATAATTTCAAGGAGCAGATGATTTTCGTTTTATATTGTTACCTTGGGCCAGGGAGCATCAGGTGCTGCACCACCGACCCGCACTGGCCGTCCTGGCCACACTGCTGCTCAGGCCGCAACACTACAGATTAGTTCAACTAGCGAATATCGCGTTTACACTGTTTTTGACGCTTACAGCCCCTACCTTCATTTTTTCGGCAAAATGTATTATTTTGCTGTTTCTATATGTTTATCCGGTTTATAAGTCGTTTGTTTAAGTAAAATAGTCTTAATTTCAAGGAGCAAATGATTTTCGTTTTATATTGTTACCTTGGGACAGGGAGCACCAGGTGCTGCACCACTGGCCGTCCTGGCCACACTGCTGCTCAGGCCGCAACACTACAGATTAGTTCAACTAGCGAATATCGCGTTTTCACTGTTTTTGACGCTTACAGCCCCTACCTTCATTTTTTCGGCAACTGTTTTATTTAGCAGTTTCTATATGTTTATCCGGTTTATAAGTCGTTTGTTTAAGTAAAATAGTCATAATTTCAAGGAGCAGATGATTTTCGTTTTATATTGTTACTTTGGGTCAGGGAGCATCAGGTGCTGCACCACTGGCCGTCCTGGCCACACTGCTGCTCAGGCCCCAACACTACAGATTAGTTCAACTAGCGAATATCGCGTTTTCACTGTTTTTGACGCTTACAGCCCCTACCTTCATTTTTTCGGGAAACTGTTTTATTTTGCTGTTTCTATATGTTTATCCGGTTTATAAGTCGTTTGTTTAAGTAAAATAGTCATAATTTCAAGGAGCAGATGATTTTCGTTTTATATTGTTACCTTGGGACAGGGAGCATCAGGTGCTGCACCACTGGCCGTCCTGGCCACACTGCTGCTCAGGCCGCAACACTACAGATTAGTTCAACTAGCGAATATCGCGTTTTCACTGTTTTTGACGCTTACAGCCCCTACCTTCATTTTTTCGGCAACTGTTTTATTTTGCTGTTTCTATATGTTTATCCGGTTTATAAGTCGTTTGTTTAAGTAAAATAGTCATAATTTCAAGGAGCAGATGATTTTCGTTTTATATTGTTACCTTGGGCCAGGGAGCATCAGGTGCTGCACCACCGACCCGCACTGGCCGTCCTGGCCACACTGCTGCTCAGGCCGCAACACTACAGATTAGTTCAACTAGCGAATATCGCGTTTTCACTGTTTTTGACGCTTACAGCCCCTACCTTCATTTTTTCGGCAAACTGTTTTATTTTGCTGTTTCTATATGTTTATCCGGTTTATAAGTCGTTTGTTTAAGTAAAATAGACATTATTTCAAGGAGCAGATGATTTTCGTTTTATATTGTTACCTTGGGACAGGGAGCATCAGGTGCTGCACCACTGGCCGTCCTGGCCACACTGCTGCTCAGGCCGCAACACTACAGATTAGTTCAACTAGCGAATATCGCGTTTTCACTGTTTTTGACGCTTACAGCCCCTACCTTCATTTTTTCGGCAAAATGTTTTATTTAGCAGTTTCTATATGTTTATCCGGTTTATAAGTCGTTTGTTTAAGTAAAATAGTCATAATTTCAAGGAGCAGATGATTTTCGTTTTATATTGTTACTTTGGGCCAGGGAGCATCAGGTGCTGCTCCACCGACCCGCACTGGCCGTCCTGGCCACACTGCTGCTCAGGCCGCAACACTACAGATTAGTTCAACTAGCGAATATCGCTTTTTCACTGTTTTTGACGCTTACAGGGCCCTACCTTCATTTTTTCGCCAAAATGTTTTATTTTGCTGTTCCTATATTTTTATCCGGTTTATAAGTCGTTTGTTTAAGTAAAATAGTCATAATTTCAAGGAGCAGATGATTTTCGTTTTATATTGTTACCTTGGGCCAGGGAGCATCAGGTGCTGCACCACCGACCCGCACTGGCCGTCCTGGCCACACTGCTGCTCAGGCCGCAATACTACAGATTAGTTCAACTAGCGAATATCGCTTTTTCACTGTTTTTGACGCTTACAGGCCCTACCTTCATTTTTTCGCCAAAATGTTTTATTTTGCTGTTCCTATATTTTTATCCGGTTTATAAGTCGTTTGTTTAAGTAAAATAGTCATAATTTCAAGGAGCAGATGATTTTCGTTTTATATTGTTACCTTGGGCCAGGGAGCATCAGGTGCTGCACCACCGACCCGCACTGGCCGTCCTGGCCACACTGCTGCTCAGGCCGCAACACTACAGATGAGTTCAACTAGCGAATATCGCTTTTTCACTTTTTTTGACGCTTACAGGCCCTACCTTCATTTTTTCGCCAAAATGTTTTATTTTGCTGTTCCTATATTTTTATCCGGTTTATAAGTCGTTTGTTTAAGTAAAATAGTCATAATTTCATGGAGCAGATGATTTTCGTTTTATATTGTTACCTTGGGCCAGGGAGCATCAGGTGCTGCACCACCGACCCGCACTGGCCGTCCTGGCCACACTGCTGCTCAGGCCGCAATACTACAGATTAGTTCAACTAGCGAATATCGCGTTTTCACTGTTTTTGACGCTTACAGCCCCTACCTTCATTTTTTCTGCAAAATGTTTTCTTTTGCTGTTTCTATATGTTTATCCGGTTTATAAGTCGTTTGTTTAAGTAAAATAGTCATAATTTCAAGGAGCAGATGATTTTCGTTTTATATTGTTACTTTGGGCCAGGGAGCATCAGGTGCTGCACCACCGACCCGCACTGGCCGTCCTGGCCACACTGCTGCTCAGGCCGCAACACCACAGATTAGTTCAACTAGCGAATATCGCGTTTTCACTGTTTTTGACGCTTACAGCCCCTACCTTCATTTTTTCGGCAAATTGTTTTCTTTTGCTGTTTCTATATGGTTATCCGGTTTATAAGTCGTTTGTTTAAGTAAAATAGTCATAATTTCAAGGAGCAGATGATTTTCGTTTTATATTGTTACTTTGGGCCAGGGAGCATCAGGTGCTGCACCACCGACCCGCACTGGCCGTCCTGGCCACACTGCTGCTCAGGCCGCAACACCACAGATTAGTTCAACTAGCGAATATCGCGTTTTCACTGTTTTTGACGCTTACAGCCCCTACCTTCATTTTTCGGCAAAATGTTTTATTTTGCTGTTTCTATATGTTTATCCGGTTTATAAGTCGTTTGTTTAAGTAAAATAGTCATAATTTCAAGGAGCAGATGATTTTCGTTTTATATTGTTACCATGGGCCAGGAAGCATCAGGTGCTGCACCACCGACCCACACCTGCCACCCTGGCCACACTGCTGCTCAGGCCGCAACACTACAGATTAGTTCAACTAGCGAATATCGCGTTTTCACTGTTTTTGACGCTTACAGCCCCTACCTTCATTTTTTCGGCAAAATGTTTTATTTTGCTGTTTCTATATGTTTATCAAGTTTATAAGTCGTATGTTTAAGTAAAATAGTCTTAATTTCAAGGAGCAGATGATTTTCGTTTTATATTGTAACCTTGGGCCAGGGAGCATCAGGTGCTGCACCACCGACCCGCACTGGCCGTCCTGGCCACACTGCTGCTCAGGCCGCAACACTACAGATTAGTTCAACTAGCGAATATCGCGTTTTCACTGTTTTTGACGCTTACAGCCCCTACCTTCATTTTTTCGGCAACTGTTTTATTTTGCTGTTTCTATATGTTTATCCGGTTTATAAGTCGTTTGTTTAAGTAAAATAGTCATAATTTCAAGGAGCAGATGATTTTCGTTTTATATTGTTACCTTGGGCCAGGGAGCATCAGGTGCTGCACCACCGACCCGCACTGGCCGTCCTGGCCACACTGCTGCTCAGGCCGCAACACTACAGATTAGTTCAACTAGCGAATATCGCGTTTACACTGTTTTTGACGCTTACAGCCCCTACCTTCATTTTTTCGGCAAAATGTTTTATTTTGCTGTTTCTATATGTTTATCCGGTTTATAAGTCGTTTGTTTAAGTAAAATAGTCTTAATTTCAAGGAGCAAATGATTTTCGTTTTATATTGTTACCTTGGGACAGGGAGCATCAGGTGCTGCACCACTGGCCGTCCTGGCCACACTGCTGCTCAGGCCGCAACACTACAGATTAGTTCAACTAGCGAATATCGCGTTTTCACTGTTTTTGACGCTTACAGCCCCTACCTTCATTTTTTCGGCAACTGTTTTATTTTGCTGTTTCTATATGTTTATCCGGTTTATAAGTCGTTTGTTTAAGTAAAATAGTCATAATTTCAAGGAGCAGATGATTTTCGTTTTATATTGTTACTTTGGGTCAGGGAGCATCAGGTGCTGCACCACTGGCCGTCCTGGCCACACTGCTGCTCAGGCCCCAACACTACAGATTAGTTCAACTAGCGAATATCGCGTTTTCACTGTTTTTGACGCTTACAGCCCCTACCTTCATTTTTTCGGCAACTGTTTTATTTTGCTGTTTCTATATGTTTATCCGGTTTATAAGTCGTTTGTTTAAGTAAAATAGTCATAATTTCAAGGAGCAGATGATTTTCGTTTTATATTGTTACCTTGGGACAGGGAGCATCAGGTGCTGCACCACTGGCCGTCCTGGCCACACTGCTGCTCAGGCCGCAACACTACAGATTAGTTCAACTAGCGAATATCGCGTTTTCACTGTTTTTGACGCTTACAGCCCCTACCTTCATTTTTTCGGCAACTGTTTTATTTTGCTGTTTCTATATGTTTATCCGGTTTATAAGTCGTTTGTTTAAGTAAAATAGTCATAATTTCAAGGAGCAGATGATTTTCGTTTTATATTGTTACCTTGGGACAGGGAGCATCAGGTGCTGCACCACTGGCCGTCCTGGCCACACTGCTGCTCAGGCCCCAACACTACAGATTAGTTCAACTAGCGAATATCGCGTTTTCACTGTTTTTGACGCTTACAGCCCCTACCTTCATTTTTTCGGCAAAATGTTTTATTTAGCAGTTTCTATATGTTTATCCGGTTTATAAGTCGTTTGTTTAAGTAAAATAGTCATAATTTCAAGGAGCAGATGATTTTCGTTTTATATTGTTACCTTGGGCCAGGGAGCATCAGGTGCTGCACCACCGACCCGCACTGGCCGTCCTGGCCACACTGCTGCTCAGGCCGCAACACTACAGATTAGTTCAACTAGCGAATATCGCTTTTTCACTGTTTTTGACGCTTACAGGCCCTACCTTCATTTTTTCGCCAAAATGTTTTATTTTGCTGTTTCTATATTTTTATCCGGTTTATAAGTCGTTTGTTTAAATAAAATAGTCATAATTTCAAGGAGCAGATGATTTTCGTTTTATATTGTTACTTTGGGCCAGGGAGCATCAGGTGCTGCACCACCGACCCGCACTGGCCGTCCTGGCCACACTGCTGCTCAGGCCGCAATACTACAGATTAGTTCAACTAGCGAATATCGCGTTTTCACTGTATTTGACGCTTACAGCCCCTACCTTCATTTTTTCGGCAAAATGTTTTATTTAGCAGTTTCTATATGTTTATCCGGTTTATAAGTCGTTTGTTTAAGTAAAATAGTCATAATTTCAAGGAGCAGATGATTTTCGTTTTATATTGTTACTTTGGGCCAGGGAGCATCAGGTGCTGCTCCACCGACCCGCACTGGCCGTCCTGGCCACACTGCTGCTCAGGCCGCAACACTACAGATTAGTTCAACTAGCGAATATCGCTTTTTCACTGTTTTTGACGCTTACAGGCCCTACCTTCATTTTTTCGCCAAAATGTTTTATTTTGCTGTTCCTATATTTTTATCCGGTTTATAAGTCGTTTGTTTAAGTAAAATAGTCATAATTTCAAGGAGCAGATGATTTTCGTTTTATATTGTTACCTTGGGCCAGGGAGCATCAGGTGCTGCACCACCGACCCGCACTGGCCGTCCTGGCCACACTGCTGCTCAGGCCGCAATACTACAGATTAGTTCAACTAGCGAATATCGCTTTTTCACTGTTTTTGACGCTTACAGGCCCTACCTTCATTTTTTCGCCAAAATGTTTTATTTTGCTGTTCCTATATTTTTATCCGGTTTATAAGTCGTTTGTTTAAGTAAAATAGTCATAATTTCAAGGAGCAGATGATTTTCGTTTTATATTGTTACCTTGGGCCAGGGAGCATCAGGTGCTGCACCACCGACCCGCACTGGCCGTCCTGGCCACACTGCTGCTCAGGCCGCAACACTACAGATGAGTTCAACTAGCGAATATCGCTTTTTCACTGTTTTTGACGCTTACAGGCCCTACCTTCATTTTTTCGCCAAAATGTTTTATTTTGCTGTTCCTATATTTTTATCCGGTTTATAAGTCGTTTGTTTAAGTAAAATAGTCATAATTTCATGGAGCAGATGATTTTCGTTTTATATTGTTACCTTGGGCCAGGGAGCATCAGGTGCTGCACCACCGACCCGCACTGGCCGTCCTGGCCACACTGCTGCTCAGGCCGCAATACTACAGATTAGTTCAACTAGCGAATATCGCGTTTTCACTGTTTTTGACGCTTACAGCCCCTACCTTCATTTTTTCTGCAAAATGTTTTCTTTTGCTGTTTCTATATGTTTATCCGGTTTATAAGTCGTTTGTTTAAGTAAAATAGTCATAATTTCAAGGAGCAGATGATTTTCGTTTTATATTGTTACTTTGGGCCAGGGAGCATCAGGTGCTGCACCACCGACCCGCACTGGCCGTCCTGGCCACACTGCTGCTCAGGCCGCAACACCACAGATTAGTTCAACTAGCGAATATCGCGTTTTCACTGTTTTTGACGCTTACAGCCCCTACCTTCATTTTTTCGGCAAATTGTTTTCTTTTGCTGTTTCTATATGGTTATCCGGTTTATAAGTCGTTTGTTTAAGTAAAATAGTCATAATTTCAAGGAGCAGATGATTTTCGTTTTATATTGTTACTTTGGGCCAGGGAGCATCAGGTGCTGCACCACCGACCCGCACTGGCCGTCCTGGCCACACTGCTGCTCAGGCCGCAACACCACAGATTAGTTCAACTAGCGAATATCGCGTTTTCACTGTTTTTGACGCTTACAGCCCCTACCTTCATTTTTCGGCAAAATGTTTTATTTTGCTGTTTCTATATGTTTATCCGGTTTATAAGTCGTTTGTTTAAGTAAAATAGTCATAATTTCAAGGAGCAGATGATTTTCGTTTTATATTGTTACCATGGGCCAGGAAGCATCAGGTGCTGCACCACCGACCCACACCTGCCACCCTGGCCACACTGCTGCTCAGGCCGCAACACTACAGATTAGTTCAACTAGCGAATATCGCGTTTTCACTGTTTTTGACGCTTACAGCCCCTACCTTCATTTTTTCGGCAAAATGTTTTATTTTGCTGTTTCTATATGTTTATCAAGTTTATAAGTCGTATGTTTAAGTAAAATAGTCTTAATTTCAAGGAGCAGATGATTTTCGTTTTATATTGTAACCTTGGGCCAGGGAGCATCAGGTGCTGCACCACCGACCCGCACTGGCCGTCCTGGCCACACTGCTGCTCAGGCCGCAACACTACAGATTAGTTCAACTAGCGAATATCGCGTTTTCACTGTTTTTGACGCTTACAGCCCCTACCTTCATTTTTTCGGCAACTGTTTTATTTTGCTGTTTCTATATGTTTATCCGGTTTATAAGTCGTTTGTTTAAGTAAAATAGTCATAATTTCAAGGAGCAGATGATTTTCGTTTTATATTGTTACCTTGGGCCAGGGAGCATCAGGTGCTGCACCACCGACCCGCACTGGCCGTCCTGGCCACACTGCTGCTCAGGCCGCAACACTACAGATTAGTTCAACTAGCGAATATCGCGTTTACACTGTTTTTGACGCTTACAGCCCCTACCTTCATTTTTTCGGCAAAATGTTTTATTTTGCTGTTTCTATATGTTTATCCGGTTTATAAGTCGTTTGTTTAAGTAAAATAGTCTTAATTTCAAGGAGCAAATGATTTTCGTTTTATATTGTTACCTTGGGACAGGGAGCATCAGGTGCTGCACCACTGGCCGTCCTGGCCACACTGCTGCTCAGGCCGCAACACTACAGATTAGTTCAACTAGCGAATATCGCGTTTTCACTGTTTTTGACGCTTACAGCCCCTACCTTCATTTTTTCGGCAACTGTTTTATTTTGCTGTTTCTATATGTTTATCCGGTTTATAAGTCGTTTGTTTAAGTAAAATAGTCATAATTTCAAGGAGCAGATGATTTTCGTTTTATATTGTTACTTTGGGTCAGGGAGCATCAGGTGCTGCACCACTGGCCGTCCTGGCCACACTGCTGCTCAGGCCCCAACACTACAGATTAGTTCAACTAGCGAATATCGCGTTTTCACTGTTTTTGACGCTTACAGCCCCTACCTTCATTTTTTCGGCAACTGTTTTATTTTGCTGTTTCTATATGTTTATCCGGTTTATAAGTCGTTTGTTTAAGTAAAATAGTCATAATTTCAAGGAGCAGATGATTTTCGTTTTATATTGTTACCTTGGGACAGGGAGCATCAGGTGCTGCACCACTGGCCGTCCTGGCCACACTGCTGCTCAGGCCGCAACACTACAGATTAGTTCAACTAGCGAATATCGCGTTTTCACTGTTTTTGACGCTTACAGCCCCCTACCTTCATTTTTTCGGCAACTGTTTTATTTTGCTGTTTCTATATGTTTATCCGGTTTATAAGTCGTTTGTTTAAGTAAAATAGTCATAATTTCAAGGAGCAGATGATTTTCGTTTTATATTGTTACCTTGGGACAGGGAGCATCAGGTGCTGCACCACTGGCCGTCCTGGCCACACTGCTGCTCAGGCCCCAACACTACAGATTAGTTCAACTAGCGAATATCGCGTTTTCACTGTTTTTGACGCTTACAGCCCCTACCTTCATTTTTTCGGCAAAATGTTTTATTTAGCAGTTTCTATATGTTTATCCGGTTTATAAGTCGTTTGTTTAAGTAAAATGTCATAATTTCAAGGAGCAGATGATTTTCGTTTTATATTGTTACCTTGGGCCAGGGAGCATCAGGTGCTGCACCACCGACCCGCACTGGCCGTCCTGGCCACACTGCTGCTCAGGCCGCAACACTACAGATTAGTTCAACTAGCGAATATCGCTTTTTCACTGTTTTTGACGCTTACAGGCCCTACCTTCATTTTTTCGCCAAAATGTTTTATTTTGCTGTTTCTATATTTTTATCCGGTTTATAAGTCGTTTGTTTAAATAAAATAGTCATAATTTCAAGGAGCAGATGATTTTCGTTTTATATTGTTACTTTGGGCCAGGGAGCATCAGGTGCTGCACCACCGACCCGCACTGGCCGTCCTGGCCACACTGCTGCTCAGGCCGCAATACTACAGATTAGTTCAACTAGCGAATATCGCGTTTTCACTGTTTTTGACGCTTACAGCCCCTACCTTCATTTTTTCGGCAAAATGATTTATTTTGCAGTTTCTATATGTTTATCCGGTTTATAAGTCGTTTGTTTAAGTAAAATAGTCATAATTTCAAGGAGCAGATGATTTTCGTTTTATATTGTTACTTTGGGTCAGGGAGCATCAGGTGCTGCACCAAGGACCCGCACTGGCCGTCCTGGCCACACTGCTGCTCAGGCCGCAACACTACAGATTAGTTCAACTAGCGAATATCGCGTTTTCACTGTTTTTGACGCTTACAGCCCCTACCTTCATTTTTTCGGCAAAATGTTTTATTTTGCAGTTTCTATATGTTTATCCGGTTTATAAGTCGTTTGTTTAAGTAAAATAGTCATAATTTCAAGGAGCAGATGATTTTCGTTTTATATTGTTACTTTGGGCCAGGGAGCATCAGGTGCTGCTCCACCGACCCGCACTGGCCGTCCTGGCCACACTGCTGCTCAGGCCGCAACACTACAGATTAGTTCAACTAGCGAATATCGCTTTTTCACTGTTTTTGACGCTTACAGGCCCTACCTTCATTTTTCGCCAAAATGTTTTATTTTGCTGTTCCTATATTTTTATCCGGTTTATAAGTCGTTTGTTTAAGTAAAATAGTCATAATTTCAAGGAGCAGATGATTTTCGTTTTACATTGTTACTTTGGGCCAGGGAGCATCAGGTGCTGCACCACCGACCCGCACTGGCCGTCCTGGCCACACTGCTGCTCAGGCCGCAATACTACAGATTAGTTCAACTAGCGAATATCGCGTTTTCACTGTTTTTGACGCTTACAGCCCCTACCTTCATTTTTTCGGCAAAATGATTTATTTTGCAGTTTCTATATGTTTATCCGGTTTATAAGTCGTTTGTTTAAGTAAAATAGTCATAATTTCAAGGAGCAGATGATTTTCGTTTTATATTGTTACTTTGGGCCAGGGAGCATCAGGTGCTGCACCACCGACCCGCACTGGCCGTCCTGGCCACACTGCTGCTCAGGCCGCAACACTACAGATTAGTTCAGCTAGCGAATATCGCGTTTTCACTGTTTTTGACGCTTACAGCCCCTACCTTCATTTTTTCGGCAAAATGTTTTCTTTTGCTGTTTCTATATGTTTATCCGGTTTATAAGTCGTTTGTTTAAGTAAAATAGTCATAATTTCAAGGAGCAGATGATTTTCGTTTTATATTGTTACTTTGGGCCAGGGAGCATCAGGTGCTGCACCACCGACCCGCACTGGCCGTCCTGGCCACACTGCTGCTCAGGCCGCAACACTACAGATTAGTTCAACTAGCGAATATCGCGTTTTCACTGTTTTTGACGCTTACAGCCCCTACCTTCATTTTTCGGCAAAATGTTTTATTTTGCTGTTTCTATATGTTTATCCGGTTTATAAGTCGTTTGTTTAAGTAAAATAGTCATAATTTCAAGGAGCAGATGATTTTCGTTTTATATTGTTACCATGGGCCAGGAAGCATCAGGTGCTGCACCACCGACCCACACCTGCCACCCTGGCCACACTGCTGCTCAGGCCGCAACACTACAGATTAGTTCAACTAGCGAATATCGCGTTTTCACTGTTTTTGACGCTTACAGCCCCTACCTTCATTTTTTCGGCAAAATGTTTTATTTTGCTGTTTCTATATGTTTATCAAGTTTATAAGTCGTATGTTTAAGTAAAATAGTCATAATTTCAAGGAGCAGATGATTTTCGTTTTATATTGTAACCTTGGGCCAGGGAGCATCAGGTGCTGCACCACCGACCCGCACTGGCCGTCCTGGCCACACTGCTGCTCAGGCCGCAACACTACAGATTAGTTCAACTAGCGAATATCGCGTTTTCACTGTTTTTGACGCTTACAGCCCCTACCTTCATTTTTTCGGCAACTGTTTTATTTTGCTGTTTCTATATGTTTATCCGGTTTATAAGTCGTTTGTTTAAGTAAAATAGTCATAATTTCAAGGAGCAGATGATTTTCGTTTTATATTGTTACCTTGGGCCAGGGAGCATCAGGTGCTGCACCACCGACCCGCACTGGCCGTCCTGGCCACATTGCTGCTCAGGCCGCAATACTACAGATTAGTTCAACTAGCGAATATCGCGTTTTCACTGTTTTTGACGCTTACAGCCCCTACCTTCATTTTTTCGGCAAAATGATTTATTTTGCAGTTTCTATATGTTTATCCGGTTTATAAGTCGTTTGTTTAAGTAAAATAGTCATAATTTCAAGGAGCAGATGATTTTCGTTTTATATTGTTACTTTGGGCCAGGGAGCATCAGGTGCTGCACCACCGACCCGCACTGGCCGTCCTGGCCACACTGCTGCTCAGGCCGCAACACTACAGATTAGTTCAACTAGCGAATATCGCGTTTACACTGTTTTTGACGCTTACAGCCCCTACCTTCATTTTTTCGGCAAAATGTTTTATTTTGCTGTTTCTATATGTTTATCCGGTTTATAAGTCGTTTGTTTAAGTAAAATAGTCTTAATTTCAAGGAGCAAATGATTTTCGTTTTATATTGTTACCTTGGGACAGGGAGCATCAGGTGCTGCACAACTGGCCGTCCTGGCCACACTGCTGCTCAGGCCGCAACACTACAGATTAGTTCAACTAGCGAATATCGCGTTTTCACTGTTTTTGACGCTTACAGCCCCTACCTTCATTTTTTCGGCAACTGTTTTATTTTGCTGTTTCTATATGTTTATCCGGTTTATAAGTCGTTTGTTTAAGTAAAATAGTCATAATTTCAAGGAGCAGATGATTTTCGTTTTATATTGTTACTTTGGGTCAGGGAGCATCAGGTGCTGCACCACTGGCCGTCCTGGCCACACTGCTGCTCAGGCCCCAACACTACAGATTAGTTCAACTAGCGAATATCGCGTTTTCACTGTTTTTGACGCTTACAGCCCCTACCTTCATTTTTTCGGCAACTGTTTTATTTTGCTGTTTCTATATGTTTATCCGGTTTATAAGTCGTTTGTTTAAGTAAAATAGTCATAATTTCAAGGAGCAGATGATTTTCGTTTTATATTGTTACCTTGGGACAGGGAGCATCAGGTGCTGCACCACTGGCCGTCCTGGCCACACTGCTGCTCAGGCCGCAACACTACAGATTAGTTCAACTAGCGAATATCGCGTTTTCACTGTTTTTGACGCTTACAGCCCCTACCTTCATTTTTTTCGGCAACTGTTTTATTTTGCTGTTTCTATATGTTTATCCGGTTTATAAGTCGTTTGTTTAAGTAAAATAGTCATAATTTCAAGGAGCAGATGATTTTCGTTTTATATTGTTACCTTGGGACAGGGAGCATCAGGTGCTGCACCACTGGCCGTCCTGGCCACACTGCTGCTCAGGCCCCAACACTACAGATTAGTTCAACTAGCGAATATCGCGTTTTCACTGTTTTTGACGCTTACAGCCCCTACCTTCATTTTTTCGGCAAAATGTTTTATTTAGCAGTTTCTATATGTTTATCCGGTTTATAAGTCGTTTGTTTAAGTAAAATAGTCATAATTTCAAGGAGCAGATGATTTTCGTTTTATATTGTTACCTTGGGCCAGGGAGCATCAGGTGCTGCACCACCGACCCGCACTGGCCGTCCTGGCCACACTGCTGCTCAGGCCGCAACACTACAGATTAGTTCAACTAGCGAATATCGCTTTTTCACTGTTTTTGACGCTTACAGGCCCTACCTTCGTTTTTTCGCCAAAATGTTTTATTTTGCTGTTTCTATATTTTTATCCGGTTTATAAGTCGTTTGTTTAAATAAAATAGTCATAATTTCAAGGAGCAGATGATTTTCGTTTTATATTGTTACTTTGGGCCAGGGAGCATCAGGTGCTGCACCACCGACCCGCACTGGCCGTCCTGGCCACACTGCTGCTCAGGCCGCAATACTACAGATTAGTTCAACTAGCGAATATCGCGTTTTCACTGTTTTGACGCTTACAGCCCCTACCTTCATTTTTTCGGCAAAATGATTTATTTTGCAGTTTCTATATGTTTATCCGGTTTATAAGTCGTTTGTTTAAGTAAAATAGTCATAATTTCAAGGAGCAGATGATTTTCGTTTTATATTGTTACTTTGGGTCAGGGAGCATCAGGTGCTGCACCAAGGACCCGCACTGGCCGTCCTGGCCACACTGCTGCTCAGGCCGCAACACTACAGATTAGTTCAACTAGCGAATATCGCGTTTTCACTGTTTTTGACGCTTACAGCCCCTACCTTCATTTTTTCGGCAAAATGTTTTATTTTGCAGTTTCTATATGTTTATCCGGTTTATAAGTCGTTTGTTTAAGTAAAATAGTCATAATTTCAAGGAGCAGATGATTTTCGTTTTATATTGTTACTTTGGGCCAGGGAGCATCAGGTGCTGCTCCACCGACCCGCACTGGCCGTCCTGGCCACACTGCTGCTCAGGCCGCAACACTACAGATTAGTTCAACTAGCGAATATCGCTTTTTCACTGTTTTTGACGCTTACAGGCCCTACCTTCATTTTTTCGCCAAAATGTTTTATTTTGCTGTTCCTATATTTTTATCCGGTTTATAAGTCGTTTGTTTAAGTAAAATAGTCATAATTTCAAGGAGCAGATGATTTTCGTTTTACATTGTTACTTTGGGCCAGGGAGCATCAGGTGCTGCACCACCGACCCGCACTGGCCGTCCTGGCCACACTGCTGCTCAGGCCGCAATACTACAGATTAGTTCAACTAGCGAATATCGCGTTTTCACTGTTTTTGACGCTTACAGCCCCTACCTTCATTTTTTCGGCAAAATGATTTATTTTGCAGTTTCTATATGTTTATCCGGTTTATAAGTCGTTTGTTTAAGTAAAATAGTCATAATTTCAAGGAGCAGATGATTTTCGTTTTATATTGTTACTTTGGGCCAGGGAGCATCAGGTGCTGCACCACCGACCCGCACTGGCCGTCCTGGCCACACTGCTGCTCAGGCCGCAACACTACAGATTAGTTCAGCTAGCGAATATCGCGTTTTCACTGTTTTTGACGCTTACAGCCCCTACTTTCATTTTTTCGGCAAAATGTTTTCTTTTGCTGTTTCTATATGTTTATCCGGTTTATAAGTCGTTTGTTTAAGTAAAATAGTCATAATTTCAAGGAGCAGATGATTTTCGTTTTATATTGTTACTTTGGGCCAGGGAGCATCAGGTGCTGCACCACCGACCCGCACTGGCCGTCCTGGCCACACTGCTGCTCAGGCCGCAACACTACAGATTAGTTCAACTAGCGAATATCGCGTTTTCACTGTTTTTGACGCTTACAGCCCCTACCTTCATTTTTCGGCAAAATGTTTTATTTTGCTGTTTCTATATGTTTATCCGGTTTATAAGTCGTTTGTTTAAGTAAAATAGTCATAATTTCAAGGAGCAGATGATTTTCGTTTTATATTGTTACCATGGGCCAGGAAGCATCAGGTGCTGCACCACCGACCCACACCTGCCACCCTGGCCACACTGCTGCTCAGGCCGCAACACTACAGATTAGTTCAACTAGCGAATATCGCGTTTTCACTGTTTTTGACGCTTACAGCCCCTACCTTCATTTTTTCGGCAAAATGTTTTATTTTGCTGTTTCTATATGTTTATCAAGTTTATAAGTCGTATGTTTAAGTAAAATAGTCATAATTTCAAGGAGCAGATGATTTTCGTTTTATATTGTAACCTTGGGCCAGGGAGCATCAGGTGCTGCACCACCGACCCGCACTGGCCGTCCTGGCCACACTGCTGCTCAGGCCGCAACACTACAGATTAGTTCAACTAGCGAATATCGCGTTTTCACTGTTTTTGACGCTTACAGCCCCTACCTTCATTTTTTCGGCAACTGTTTTATTTTGCTGTTTCTATATGTTTATCCGGTTTATAAGTCGTTTGTTTAAGTAAAATAGTCATAATTTCAAGGAGCAGATGATTTTCGTTTTATATCGTTACCTTGGGCCAGGGAGCATCAGGTGCTGCACCACCGACCCGCACTGGCCGTCCTGGCCACATTGCTGCTCAGGCCGCAATACTACAGATTAGTTCAACTAGCGAATATCGCGTTTTCACTGTTTTTGACGCTTACAGCCCCTACCTTCATTTTTTCGGCAAAATGATTTATTTTGCAGTTTCTATATGTTTATCCGGTTTATAAGTCGTTTGTTTAAGTAAAATAGTCATAATTTCAAGGAGCAGATGATTTTCGTTTTATATTGTTACTTTGGGCCAGGGAGCATCAGGTGCTGCACCACCGACCCGCACTGGCCGTCCTGGCCACACTGCTGCTCAGGCCGCAACACTACAGATTAGTTCAACTAGCGAATATCGCGTTTTCACTGTTTTTGACGCTTACAGCCCCTACCTTCATTTTTTCGGCAAAATGTTTTCTTTTGCTGTTTCTATATGTTTATCCGGTTTATAAGTCGTTTGTTTAAGTAAAATAGTCATAATTTCAAGGAGCAGATGATTTTCGTTTTATATTGTTACTTTGGGCCAGGGAGCATCAGGTGCTGCACCACTGGCCGTCCTGGCCACACTGCTGCTCAGGCCGCAACACTACAGATTAGTTCAACTAGCGAATATCGCGTTTTCACTGTTTTTGACGCTTACAGCCCCTACCTTCATTTTTTCGGCAACTGTTTTATTTTGCTGTTTCTATATGTTTATCCGGTTTATAAGTCGTTTGTTTAAGTAAAATAGTCATAATTTCAAGGAGCAGATGATTTTCGTTTTATATTGTTACCTTGGGCCAGGGAGCATCAGGTGCTGCACCACCGACCCGCACTGGCCGTCCTGGCCACACTACTGCTCAGGCCGCAACACTACAGATTAGTTCAACTAGCGAATATCGCGTTTTCACTGTTTTTGACGCTTACAGCCCCTACCTTCATTTTTTCGGCAACTGTTTTATTTTGCTGTTTCTATATGTTTATCCGGTTTATAAGTCGTTTGTTTAAGTAAAATAGTCATAATTTCAAGGAGCAAATGATTTTCGTTTTATATTGTTACCTTGGGACAGGGAGCATCAGGTGCTGCACCACTGGCCGTCCTGGCCACACTGCTGCTCAGGCCGCAACACTACAGATTAGTTCAACTAGCGAATATCGCGTTTTCACTGTTTTTGACGCTTACAGCCCCTACCTTCATTTTTTCGGCAAAATGTTTTATTTAGCAGTTTCTATATGTTTATCCGGTTTATAAGTCGTTTGTTTAAGTAAAATAGTCATAATTTCAAGGAGCAGATGATTTTCGTTTTATATTGTTACCTTGGGCCAGGGAGCATCAGGTGCTGCACCACCGACCCGCACTGGCCGTCCTGGCCACACTGCTGCTCAGGCCGCAACACTACAGATTAGTTCAACTAGCGAATATCGCTTTTTCACTGTTTTTGACGCTTACAGGCCCTACCTTCATTTTTTCGCCAAAATGTTTTATTTTGCTGTTTCTATATTTTTATCCGGTTTATAAGTCGTTTGTTTAAGTAAAATAGTCATAATTTCAAGGAGCAGATGATTTTCGTTTTATATTGTTACATTGGGCCAGGGAGCATCAGGTGCTGCACCACCGACCCGCACTGGCCGTCCTGGCCACACTGCTGCTCAGGCCGCAATACTACAGATTAGTTCAACTAGCGAATATCGCGTTTTCACTGTTTTTGACGCTTACAGCCCCTACCTTCATTTTTTCGGCAAAATGATTTATTTTGCAGTTTCTATATGTTTATCCGGTTTATAAGTCGTTTGTTTAAGTAAAATAGTCATAATTTCAAGGAGCAGATGATTTTCGTTTTATATTGTTACTTTGGGTCAGGGAGCATCAGGTGCTGCACCAAGGACCCGCACTGGCCGTCCTGGCCACACTGATGCTCAGGCCGCAACACTACAGATTAGTTCAACTAGCGAATATCGCGTTTTCACTGTTTTTGACGCTTACAGCCCCTACCTTCATTTTTTCGGCAAAATGTTTTATTTTGCTGTTTCTATATGTTTATCCGGTTTATAAGTCGTTTGTTTAAGTAAAATAGTCATAATTTCAAGGAGCAGATGATTTTCGTTTTATATTGTTACTTTGGGCCAGGGAGCATCAGGTGCTGCTCCACCGACCCGCACTGGCCGTCCTGGCCACACTGCTGCTCAGGCCGCAACACTACAGATTAGTTCAACTAGCGAATATCGCTTTTTTCACTGTTTTTGACGCTTACAGGCCCTACCTTCATTTTTTCGCCAAAATGTTTTATTTTGCTGTTCCTATATTTTTATCCGGTTTATAAGTCGTTTGTTTAAGTAAAATAGTCATAATTTCAAGGAGCAGATGATTTTCGTTTTATATTGTTACTTTGGGCCAGGGAGCATCAGGTGCTGCACCACCGACCCGCACTGGCCGTCCTGGCCACACTGCTGCTCAGGCCGCAATACTACAGATTAGTTCAACTAGCGAATATCGCGTTTTCACTGTTTTTGACGCTTACAGCCCCTACCTTCATTTTTTCGGCAAAATGATTTATTTTGCAGTTTCTATATGTTTATCCGGTTTATAAGTCGTTTGTTTAAGTAAAATAGTCATAATTTCAAGGAGCAGATGATTTTCGTTTTATATTGTTACTTTGGGCCAGGGAGCATCAGGTGCTGCACCACCGACCCGCACTGGCCGTCCTGGCCACACTGCTGCTCAGGCCGCAACACTACAGATTAGTTCAGCTAGCGAATATCGCGTTTTCACTGTTTTTGACGCTTACAGCCCCTACCTTCATTTTTTCGGCAAAATGTTTTCTTTTGCTGTTTCTATATGTTTATCCGGTTTATAAGTCGTTTGTTTAAGTAAAATAGTCATAATTTCAAGGAGCAGATGATTTTCGTTTTATATTGTTACTTTGGGCCAGGGAGCATCAGGTGCTGCACCACCGACCCGCACTGGCCGTCCTGGCCACACTGCTGCTCAGGCCGCAACACTACAGATTAGTTCAACTAGCGAATATCGCGTTTTCACTGTTTTTGACGCTTACAGCCCCTACCTTCATTTTTCGGCAAAATGTTTTATTTTGCTGTTTCTATATGTTTATCCGGTTTATAAGTCGTTTGTTTAAGTAAAATAGTCATAATTTCAAGGAGCAGATGATTTTCGTTTTATATTGTTACCATGGGCCAGGAAGCATCAGGTGCTGCACCACCGACCCACACCTGCCACCCTGGCCACACTGCTGCTCAGGCCGCAACACTACAGATTAGTTCAACTAGCGAATATCGCGTTTTCACTGTTTTTGACGCTTACAGCCCCTACCTTCATTTTTTCGGCAAAATGTTTTATTTTGCTGTTTCTATATGTTTATCAAGTTTATAAGTCGTATGTTTAAGTAAAATAGTCATAATTTCAAGGAGCAGATGATTTTCGTTTTATATTGTAACCTTGGGCCAGGGAGCATCAGGTGCTGCACCACCGACCCGCACTGGCCGTCCTGGCCACACTGCTGCTCAGGCCGCAACACTACAGATTAGTTCAACTAGCGAATATCGCGTTTTCACTGTTTTTGACGCTTACAGCCCCTACCTTCATTTTTTCGGCAACTGTTTTATTTTGCTGTTTCTATATGTTTATCCGGTTTATAAGTCGTTTGTTTAAGTAAAATAGTCATAATTTCAAGGAGCAGATGATTTTCGTTTTATATTGTTACCTTGGGCCAGGGAGCATCAGGTGCTGCACCACCGACCCGCACTGGCCGTCCTGGCCACACTGCTGCTCAGGCCGCAATACTACAGATTAGTTCAACTAGCGAATATCGCGTTTTCACTGTTTTTGACGCTTACAGCCCCTACCTTCATTTTTTCGGCAAAATGATTTATTTTGCAGTTTCTATATGTTTATCCGGTTTATAAGTCGTTTGTTTAAGTAAAATAGTCATAATTTCAAGGAGCAGATGATTTTCGTTTTATATTGTTACTTTGGGCCAGGGAGCATCAGGTGCTGCACCACCGACCCGCACTGGCCGTCCTGGCCACACTGCTGCTCAGGCCGCAACACTACAGATTAGTTCAACTAGCGAATATCGCGTTTTCACTGTTTTTGACGCTTACAGCCCCTACCTTCATTTTTTCGGCAAAATGTTTTCTTTTGCTGTTTCTATATGTTTATCCGGTTTATAAGTCGTTTGTTTAAGTAAAATAGTCATAATTTCAAGGAGCAGATGATTTTCGTTTTATATTGTTACTTTGGGCCAGGGAGCATCAGGTGCTGCACCACTGGCCGTCCTGGCCACACTGCTGCTCAGGCCGCAACACTACAGATTAGTTCAACTAGCGAATATCGCGTTTTCACTGTTTTTGACGCTTACAGCCCCTACCTTCATTTTTCGGCAAAATGTTTTATTTTGCTGTTTCTATATGTTTATCCGGTTTATAAGTCGTTTGTTTAAGTAAAATAGTCATAATTTCAAGGAGCAGATGATTTTCGTTTTATATTGTTACCTTGGGCCAGGGAGCATCAGGTGCTGCACCACCGACCCGCACTGGCCGTCCTGGCCACACTACTGCTCAGGCCGCAACACTACAGATTAGTTCAACTAGCGAATATCGCGTTTACACTGTTTTTGACGCTTACAGCCCCTACCTTCATTTTTTCGGCAAAATGTTTTATTTTGCTGTTTCTATATGTTTATCCGGTTTATAAGTCGTTTGTTTAAGTAAAATAGTCTTAATTTCAAGGAGCAAATGATTTTCGTTTTATATTGTTACCTTGGGACAGGGAGCATCAGGTGCTGCACCACTGGCCGTCCTGGCCACACTGCTGCTCAGGCCGCAACACTACAGATTAGTTCAACTAGCGAATATCGCGTTTTCACTGTTTTTGACGCTTACAGCCCCTACCTTCATTTTTTCGGCAAAATGTTTTATTTAGCAGTTTCTATATGTTTATCCGGTTTAAAGTCGTTTGTTTAAGTAAAATAGTCATAATTTCAAGGAGCAGATGATTTTCGTTTTATATTGTTACCTTGGGCCAGGGAGCATCAGGTGCTGCACCACCGACCCGCACTGGCCGTCCTGGCCACACTGCTGCTCAGGCCGCAACACTACAGATTAGTTCAACTAGCGAATATCGCTTTTTCACTGTTTTTGACGCTTACAGGCCCTACCTTCATTTTTTCGCCAAAATGTTTTATTTTGCTGTTTCTAGTTTTTATCCGGTTTATAAGTCGTTTGTTTAAGTAAAATAGTCATAATTTCAAGGAGCAGATGATTTTCGTTTTATATTGTTACTTTGGGCCAGGGAGCATCAGGTGCTGCACCACCGACCCGCACTGGCCGTCCTGGCCACACTGCTGCTCAGGCCGCAATACTACAGATTAGTTCAACTAGCGAATATCGCGTTTTCACTGTTTTTGACGCTTACAGCCCCTACCTTCATTTTTTCGGCAAAATGATTTATTTTGCAGTTTCTATATGTTTATCCGGTTTATAAGTCGTTTGTTTAAGTAAAATAGTCATAATTTCAAGGAGCAGATGATTTTCGTTTTATATTGTTACTTTGGGTCAGGGAGCATCAGGTGCTGCACCAAGGACCCGCACTGGCCGTCCTGGCCACACTGCTGCTCAGGCCGCAACACTACAGATTAGTTCAACTAGCGAATATCGCGTTTTCACTGTTTTTGACGCTTACAGCCCCTACCTTCATTTTTTCGGCAAAATGTTTTATTTTGCTGTTTCTATATGTTTATCCGGTTTATAAGTCGTTTGTTTAAGTAAAATAGTCATAATTTCAAGGAGCAGATGATTTTCGTTTTATATTGTTACTTTGGGCCAGGGAGCATCAGGTGCTGCTCCACCGACCCGCACTGGCCGTCCTGGCCACACTGCTGCTCAGGCCGCAACACTACAGATTAGTTCAAATAGCGAATATCGCTTTTTCACTGTTTTTGACGCTTATAGGCCCTACCTTCATTTTTTCGCCAAAATGTTTTATTTTGCTGTTCCTATATTTTTATCCGGTTTATAAGTCGTTTGTTTAAGTAAAATAGTCATAATTTCAAGGAGCAGATGATTTTCGTTTTATATTGTTACTTTGGGCCAGGGAGCATCAGGTGCTGCACCACCGACCCGCACTGGCCGTCCTGGCCACACTGCTGCTCAGGCCGCAATACTACAGATTAGTTCAACTAGCGAATATCGCGTTTTCACTGTTTTTGACGCTTACAGCCCCTACCTTCATTTTTTCGGCAAAATGATTTATTTTGCAGTTTCTATATGTTTATCCGGTTTATAAGTCGTTTGTTTAAGTAAAATAGTCATAATTTCAAGGAGCAGATGATTTTCGTTTTATATTGTTACTTTGGGCCAGGGAGCATCAGGTGCTGCACCACCGACCCGCACTGGCCGTCCTGGCCACACTGCTGCTCAGGCCGCAACACTACAGATTAGTTCAGCTAGCGAATATCGCGTTTTCACTGTTTTTGACGCTTACAGCCCCTACCTTCATTTTTTCGGCAAAATGTTTTCTTTTGCTGTTTCTATATGTTTATCCGGTTTATAAGTCGTTTGTTTAAGTAAAATAGTCATAATTTCAAGGAGCAGATGATTTTCGTTTTATATTGTTACTTTGGGCCAGGGAGCATCAGGTGCTGCACCACCGACCCGCACTGGCCGTCCTGGCCACACTGCTGCTCAGGCCGCAACACTACAGATTAGTTCAACTAGCGAATATCGCGTTTTCACTGTTTTTGACGCTTACAGCCCCTACCTTCATTTTTCGGCAAAATGTTTTATTTTGCTGTTTCTATATGTTTATCCGGTTTATAAGTCGTTTGTTTAAGTAAAATAGTCATAATTTCAAGGAGCAGATGATTTTCGTTTTATATTGTTACCATGGGCCAGGAAGCATCAGGTGCTGCACCACCGACCCACACCTGCCACCCTGGCCACACTGCTGCTCAGGCCGCAACACTACAGATTAGTTCAACTAGCGAATATCGCGTTTTCACTGTTTTTGACGCTTACAGCCCCTACCTTCATTTTTTCGGCAAAATGTTTTATTTTGCTGTTTCTATATGTTTATCAAGTTTATAAGTCGTATGTTTAAGTAAAATAGTCATAATTTCAAGGAGCAGATGATTTTCGTTTTATATTGTTACCTTGGGCCAGGGAGCATCAGGTGCTGCACCACCGACCCGCACTGGCCGTCCTGGCCACACTGCTGCTCAGGCCGCAACACTACAGATTAGTTCAACTAGCGAATATCGCGTTTTCACTGTTTTTGACGCTTACAGCCCCTACCTTCATTTTTTCGGCAACTGTTTTATTTTGCTGTTTCTATATGTTTATCCGGTTTATAAGTCGTTTGTTTAAGTAAAATAGTCATAATTTCAAGGAGCAGATGATTTTCGTTTTATATTGTTACCTTGGGCCAGGGAGCATCAGGTGCTGCACCACCGACCCGCACTGGCCGTCCTGGCCACACTGCTGCTCAGGCCGCAACACTACAGATTAGTTCAACTAGCGAATATCGCGTTTTCACTGTTTTTGACGCTTACAGCCCCTACCTTCATTTTTCGGCAAAATGTTTTATTTTGCTGTTTCTATATGTTTATCCGGTTTATAAGTCGTTTGTTTAAGTAAAATAGTCATAATTTCAAGGAGCAGATGATTTTCGTTTTATATTGTTACCATGGGCCAGGAAGCATCAGGTGCTGCACCACCGACCCACACCTGCCACCCTGGCCACACTGCTGCTCAGGCCGCAACACTACAGATTAGTTCAACTAGCGAATATCGCGTTTTCACTGTTTTTGACGCTTACAGCCCCTACCTTCATTTTTTCGGCAAAATGTTTTATTTTGCTGTTTCTATATGTTTATCAAGTTTATAAGTCGTATGTTTAAGTAAAATAGTCATAATTTCAAGGAGCAGATGATTTTCGTTTTATATTGTTACCTTGGGCCAGGGAGCATCAGGTGCTGCACCACCGACCCGCACTGGCCGTCGTGGCCACACTGCTGCTCAGGCCGCAACACTACAGATTAGTTCAACTAGCGAATATCGCGTTTTCACTGTTTTTGACGCTTACAGCCCCTACCTTCATTTTTTCGGCAAAATGTTTTATTTTGCTGTTTCTATATGTTTATCAAGTTTATAAGTCGTATGTTTAAGTAAAATAGTCATAATTTCAAGGAGCAGATGATTTTCGTTTTATATTGTTACCTTGGGCCAGGGAGCATCAGGTGCTGCACCACCGACCCGCACTGGCCGTCCTGGCCACACTGCTGCTCAGGCCGCAACACTACAGATTAGTTCAACTAGCGAATATCGCGTTTACACTGTTTTTGACGCTTACAGCCCCTACCTTCATTTTTTCGGCAAAATGTTTTATTTTGCTGTTTCTATATGTTTATCCGGTTTATAAGTCGTTTGTTTAAGTAAAATAGTCTTAATTTCAAGGAGCAAATGATTTTCGTATTATATTGTTACCTTGGGACAGGGAGCATCAGGTGCTGCACCACTGGCCGTCCTGGCCACACTGCTGCTCAGGCCGCAACACTACAGATTAGTTCAACTAGCGAATATCGCGTTTTCACTGTTTTTGACGCTTACAGCCCCTACCTTCATTTTTTCGGCAAAATGTTTTATTTAGCAGTTTCTATATGTTTATCCGGTTTATAAGTCGTTTGTTTAAGTAAAATAGTCATAATTTCAAGGAGCAGATGATTTTCGTTTTATATTGTTACCTTGGGCCAGGGAGCATCAGGTGCTGCACCACCGACCCGCACTGGCCGTCCTGGCCACACTGCTGCTCAGGCCGCAACACTACAGATTAGTTCAACTAGCGAATATCGCTTTTTCACTGTTTTTGACGCTTACAGGCCCTACCTTCATTTTTTCGCCAAAATGTTTTATTTTGCTGTTTCTATATTTTTATCCGGTTTATAAGTCGTTTGTTTAAGTAAAATAGTCATAATTTCAAGGAGCAGATGATTTTCGTTTTATATTGTTACTTTGGGCCAGGGAGCATCAGGTGCTGCACCACCGACCCGCACTGGCCGTCCTGGCCACACTGCTGCTCAGGCCGCAATACTACAGATTAGTTCAACTAGCGAATATCGCGTTTTCACTGTTTTTGACGCTTACAGCCCCTACCTTCATTTTTTCGGCAAAATGATTTATTTTGCAGTTTCTATATGTTTATCCGGTTTATAAGTCGTTTGTTTAAGTAAAATAGTCATAATTTCAAGGAGCAGATGATTTTCGTTTTATATTGTTACTTTGGGCCAGGGAGCATCAGGTGCTGCACCAAGGACCCGCACTGGCCGTCCTGGCCACACTGCTGCTCAGGCCGCAACACTACAGATTAGTTCAACTAGCGAATATCGCGTTTTCACTGTTTTTGACGCTTACAGCCCCTACCTTCATTTTTTCGGCAAAATGTTTTATTTTGCTGTTTCTATATGTTTATCCGGTTTATAAGTCGTTTGTTTAAGTAAAATAGTCATAATTTCAAGGAGCAGATGATTTTCGTTTTATATTGTTACTTTGGGCCAGGGAGCATCAGGTGCTGCACCACCGACCCGCACTGGCCGTCCTGGCCACACTGCTGCTCAGGCCGCAACACTACAGATTAGTTCAACTAGCGAATATCGCGTTTTCACTGTTTTTGACGCTTACAGCCCCTAACTTCATTTTTTCGGCAAAATGCTTAATTTTGCTGTTTCTATATGTTTATCCTGTTTATAAGTCGTTTGTTTAAGTAAAATAGTCATATTTTCAAGGAGCAGATGATTTTCGTTTTTACATTGTTACCATGGGCCAGGGAGCATCAGGTGCTGCACCACCGACCCGCACCTGCCACCATGGCCACACTGCTGCTCAGGCCGCAACACTACAGATTAGTTCAACTAGCGAATATCGCGTTTTCACTGTTTTTGACGCTTACAGCCCCTTCCTTCATTTTTTCGGCAAAATGTTTTATTTTGCTGTTTCTATATGTTTATCCTGTTTATAAGTCGTTTGTTTAAGTAAAATAGTCATAATTTCAAGGAGCAGATGATTTTCGTTTTATATTGTTACCATGGGCCAGGGAGCATCAGGTGCTGCACCACCGACCCGCACCTGCCACCCTGGCCACACTGCTGCTCAGGCCGCAACACTACAGATTAGTTCAACTAGCGAATATCGCGTTTTCACTGTTTTTGACGCTTACAGCCCCTACCTTCATTTTTTCGGCAAAATGTTTTATTTTGCTGTTTCTATATGTTTATCCTGTTTATAAGTCGTTTGTTTAAGTAAAATAGTCATTATTTCAAGGAGCAGATGATTTTCGTTTTATATTGTTACCATGGGCCAGGGAGCATCAGGTGCTGCACCACCGACCCGCACCTGCCACCCTGGCCACACTGCTGCTCAGGCCGCAACACTACAGATTAGTTCAAATAGCGAATATCGCGTTTTCACTGTTTTTGACGCTTACAGCCCCTACCTTCATTTTTCGGCAAAATGTTTTATTTTGCTGTTTCTATATGTTTATCCGGTTTATAAGTCGTTTGTTTAAGTAAAATAGTCATAATTTTAAGGAGCAGATGATTTTCGTTTTATATTGTTACCATGGGCCAGGGAGCATCAGGTGCTGCACCACCGACCCGCACCTGCCACCCTGGCCACACTGCTGCTCAGGCCGCAACACTACAGATTAGTTCAACTAGCGAATATCGCGTTTTCACTGTTTTTGACGCTTACAGCCCCTACCTTCATTTTTTCGGCAAAATGTTTTATTTTGCTGTTTCTATATGTTTATCAAGTTTATAAGTCGTATGTTTAAGTAAAATAGTCGTAATTTCAAGGAGCAGATGATTTTCGTTTTATATTGTAACCTTGGGCCAGGGAGCATCAGGTGCTGCACCACCGACCCGCACTGGCCGTCCTGGCCACACTGCTGCTCAGGCCGCAACACTACAGATTAGTTCAACTAGCGAATATCGCGTTTACACTGTTTTTGACGCTTACAGCCCCTACCTTCATTTTTTCGGCAAACTGTTTTATTTTGCTGTTTCTATATGTTTATCCGGTTTATAAGTCGTTTGTTTAAGTAAAATAGTCTTAATTTCAAGGAGCAGATGATTTTCGTTTTATATTGTTACCTTGGGACAGGGAGCATCAGGTGCTGCACCACTGGCCGTCCTGGCCACACTGCTGCTCAGGCCGCAACACTACAGATTAGTTCAACTAGCGAATATCGCGTTTTCACTGTTTTTGACGCTTACAGCCCCTACCTTCATTTTTTCGGCAAAATGTTTTATTTAGCAGTTTCTATATGTTTATCCGGTTTATAAGTCGTTTGTTTAAGTAAAATAGTCATAATTTCAAGGAGCAGATGATTTTCGTTTTATATTGTTACTTTGGGCCAGGGAGCATCAGGTGCTGCACCACCGACCCGCACTGGCCGTCCTGGCCACACTGCTGCTAAGGCCGCAACACTACAGATTAGTTCAACTAGCGAATATCGCGTTTTCACTGTTTTTGACGCTTGCAGCCCCTAACTTCATTTTTTCGGCAAAATGTTTTATTTTGCTGTTTCTATATGTTTATCCGGTTTATAAGTCGTTTGATAAGTAAAATAGTCATAATTTCAAGGAGCAGATGATTTTCGTTTTATATTGTTACCTTGGGCCAGGGAGCATCAGTTGCTGCACCACCGACCCGCTCTGGCCGTCCTGGCCACACTACTGCTCAGGCCGCAACACTACAGATTAGTTCAACTAGCGAATATCGCGTTTTCACTGTTTTTGACGCTTACAGCCCCTACCTTCATTTTTTCGGCAAAATGTTTTATTTTGCTGTTTCTATATGTTTATCCGGTTTATAAGTCGTTTGATAAGTAAAATAGTCATAATTTCAAGGAGCAGATGATTTTCGTTTTATATTGTTACTTTGGGCCAGGGAGCATCAGGTGCTGCACCACCGACCCGCACTGGCCGTCCTGGCCACACTGCTGCTCAGGCCGCAACACTACAGATTAGTTCAACTAGCGAATATCGCGTTTTCACTGTTTTTGACGCTTGCAGCCCCTAACTTCATTTTTTCGGCAAAATGTTTTATTTTGCTGTTTCTATATGTTTATCCGGTTTATAAGTCGTTTGATAAGTAAAATAGTCATAATTTCAAGGAGCAGATGATTTTCGTTTTATATTGTTACCTTGGGCCAGGGAGCATCAGGTGCTGCACCACCGACCCGCTCTGGCCGTCCTGGCCACACTGCTGCTCAGGCCGCAACACTACAGATTAGTTCAACTAGCGAATATCGCGTTTTCACTGTTTTTGACGCTTACAGCCCCTACCTTCATTTTTTCGGCAAAATGTTTTATTTAGCAGTTTCTATATGTTTATCCGGTTTATAAGTCGTTTGTTTAAGTAAAATAGTCATAATTTCAAGGAGCAGATGATTTTCGTTTTATATTGTTACTTTGGGCCAGGGAGCATCAGGTGCTGCACCACCGACCCGCACTGGCCGTCCTGGCCACACTGCTGCTCAGGCCGCAACACTACAGATTAGTTCAACTAGCGAATATCGCGTTTTCACTGTTTTTGACGCTTGCAGCCCCTAACTTCATTTTTTCGGCAAAATGTTTTATTTTGCTGTTTCTATATGTTTATCCGGTTTATAAGTCGTTTGATAAGTAAAATAGTCATAATTTCAAGGAGCAGATGATTTTCGTTTTATATTGTTACCTTGGGCCAGGGAGCATCAGTTGCTGCACCACCGACCCGCTCTGGCCGTCCTGGCCACACTACTGCTCAGGCCGCAACACTACAGATTAGTTCAACTAGCGAATATCGCGTTTTCACTGTTTTTGACGCTTGCAGCCCCTACCTTCATTTTTTCGGCAAAATGTTTTATTTTGCTGTTTCTATATGTTTATCCGGTTTATAAGTCGTTTGATAAGTAAAATAGTCATAATTTCAAGGAGCAGATGATTTTCGTTTTATATTGTTACCTTGGGCCAGGGAGCATCAGTTGCTGCACCACCGACCCGCTCTGGCCGTCCTGGCCACACTGCTGCTCAGGCCGCAACACTACAGATTAGTTCAACTAGCGAATATCGCGTTTTCACTGTTTTTGACGCTTACAGCCCCTACCTTCATTTTTTCGGCAAAATGTTTTATTTAGCAGTTTCTATATGTTTATCCGGTTTATAAGACGTTTGTTTAAGTAAAAAATAGTCATAATTTCAAGGAGCAGATGATTTTCGTTTTATATTGTTACTTTGGGCCAGGGAGCATCAGGTGCTGCACCACCGACCCGCACTGGCCGTCCTGGCCACACTGCTGCTCAGGCCGCAACACTACAGATTAGTTCAACTAGCGAATATCGCGTTTTCACTGTTTTTGACGCTTGCAGCCCCTAACTTCATTTTTTCGGCAAAATGTTTTATTTTGCTGTTTCTATATGTTTTATCCGGTTTATAAGTCGTTTGATAAGTAAAATAGTCATAATTTCAAGGAGCAGATGATTTTCGTTTTATATTGTTACCTTGGGCCAGGGAGCATCAGTTGCTGCACCACCGACCCGCTCTGGCCGTCCTGGCCACACTACTGCTCAGGCCGCAACACTACAGATTCGTTCAACTAGCGAATATCGCGTTTTCACTGTTTTTGACGCTTACAGCCCCTACCTTCATTTTTTCGGCAAAATGTTTTATTTTGCTGTTTCTATATGTTTATCCGGTTTATAAGTCGTTTGATAAGTAAAATAGTCATAATTTCAAGGAGCAGATGATTTTCGTTTTATATTGTTACCTTGGGCCAGGGAGCATCAGTTGCTGCACCACCGACCCGCTCTGGCCGTCCTGGCCACACTACTGCTCAGGCCGCAACACTACAGATTAGTTCAACTAGCGAATATCGCGTTTTCACTGTTTTTGACGCTTACAGCCCCTACCTTCATTTTTTCGGCAAAATGTTTTATTTAGCAGTTTCTATATGTTTATCCGGTTTATAAGTCGTTTGTTTAAGTAAAATAGTCATAATTTCAAGGAGCAGATGATTTTCGTTTTATATTGTTACTTTGGGACAGGGAGCATCAGGTGCTGCACCACCGACCCTCACTGGCCGTCCTGGCCACACTGCTGCTCAGGCCGCAACACTACAGATTAGTTCAACTAGCGAATATCGCGTTTTCACTGTTTTTGACGCTTACAGCCCCTACCTTCATTTTTTTCGGCAAAATGATTTATTTTGCAGTTTCTATATGTTTATCCGGTTTATAAGTCGTTTGTTTAAGTAAAATAGTCATAATTTCAAGGAGCAGATGATTTACGTTTTATATTGTTACTTTGGGCCAGGGAGCATCAGGTGCTGCACCACCGACCCGCACTGGCCGTCCTGGCCACACTGCTGCTCAGGCCGCAACACTACAGATTAGTTCAACTAGCGAATATCGCGTTTTCACTGTTTTTGACGCTTACAGTCCCCTACCTTCATTTTTTCGGCAAAATGTTTTATTTTGCTGTTTCTATATGTTTATCCGGTTTATAAGTCGTTTGTTTAAGTAAAATAGTCATAATTTCAAGGAGCAGATGATTTTCGTTTTATATTGTTACTTTGGGCCAGGGAGCATCAGGTGCTGCACCACCGACCCGCACTGGCCGTCCTGGCCACACTGCTGCTCAGGCCGCAACACTACAGATTAGTTCAACTAGCGAATATCGCGTTTTCACTGTTTTTGACGCTTACAGCCCCTAACTTCATTTTTTCGGCAAAATGTTTTATTTTGCTGTTTCTATATGTTTATCCTGTTTATAAGTCGTTTGTTTAAGTAAAATAGTCATAATTTCAAGGAGCAGATGATTTTCGTTTTACATTGTTACCATGGGCCAGGGAGCATCAGGTGCTGCACCACCGACCCGCACCTGCCACCATGGCCACACTGCTGCTCAGGCCGCAACACTACAGATTAGGTCAACTAGCGAATATCGCGTTTTCACTGTTTTTGACGCTTACAGCCCCTACCTTCATTTTTTCGGCAAAATGTTTTATTTTGCTGTTTCTATATGTTTATCCTGTTTATAAGTAGTTTGTTTAAGTAAAATAGTCATAATTTCAAGGAGCAGATGATTTTCGTTTTATATTGTTACCATGGGCCAGGGAGCATCAGGTGCTGCACCACCGACCCGCACCTGCCACCCTGGCCACACTGCTGCTCAGGCCGCAACACTACAGATTAGTTCAACTAGCGAATATCGCGTTTTCACTGTTTTTGACGCTTACAGCCCCTACCTTCATTTTTTCGGCAAAATGTTTTATTTTGCTTTTTCTATATGTTTATCCTGTTTATAAGTCGTTTGTTTAAGTAAAATAGTCATAATTTCAAGGAGCAGATGATTTTCGTTTGATATTGTTACCATGGGCCAGGGAGCATCAGGTGCTGCACCACCGGACCCGCACCTGCCACCCTGGCCACACTGCTACTCAGGCCGCAACACTACAGATTAGTTCAAATAGCGAATATCGCGTTTTCACTGTTTCTGACGCTTACAGCCCCTACCTTCATTTTTCGGCAAAATGTTTTATTTTGCTGTTTCTATATGTTTATCCGGTTTATAAGTCGTTTGTTTAAGTAAAATAGTCATAATTTCAAGGAGCAGATGATTTTCGTTTTATATTGTTACCATGGGCCAGGGAGCATCAGGTGCTGCACCACCGACCCGCACCTGCCACCCTGGCCACACTGCTGCTCAGGCCGCAACACTACAGATTAGTTCAACTAGCGAATATCGCGTTTTCACTGTTTTTGACGCCTACAGCCCCTACCTTCATTTTTTCGGCAAAATGTTTTATTTTGCTGTTTCTATATGTTTATCCTGTTTATAAGTCGTTTGTTTAAGTAAAATAGTCATAATTTCAAGGAGCAGATGATTTTCGTTTTATATTGTTACCATGGGCCAGGGAGCATCAGGTGCTGCACCACCGACCCGCACCTGCCACCCTGGCCACACTGCTGCTCAGGCCGCAACACTACAGATTAGTTCAACTAGCGAATATCGCGTTTTCACTGTTTTTGACGCTTACAGCCCCTACCTTCATTTTTCGGCAAAATGTTTTGTTTTGCTGTTTCTATATGTTTATCCGGTTTATAAGTCGTTTGTTTAAGTAAAATAGTCATAATTTCAAGGAGCAGATGATTTTCGTTTTATATTGTTACCATGGGCCAGGGAGCATCAGGTGCTGCACCATCGACCCGCACCTGCCACCCTGGCCACACTGCTGCTCAGGCCGCAACACTACAGATTAGTTCAACTAGCGAATATCGCGTTTTTCACTGTTTTTGACGCTTACAGCCCCTACCTTCATTTTTTCGGCAAAATGTTTTATTTTGCTGTTTCTATATGTTTATCCTGTTTATAAGTCGTTTGTTTAAGTAAAATAGTCATAATTTCAAGGAGCAGATGATTTTCGTTTTATATTGTTACCATGGGCCAGGGAGTATCAGGTGCTGCACCACCGACCCGCACCTGCCACCCTGGCCACACTGCTGCTCAGGCCGCAACACTACAGATTAGTTCAACTAGCGAATATCGCGTTTTCACTGTTTTTGACGCTTACAGCCCCTACCTTCATTTTTCGGCAAAATGTTTTATTTTGCTGTTTCTATATGTTTATCCGGTTTATAAGTCGTTTGTTTAAGTAAAATAGTCATAATTTCAAGGAGCAGATGATTTTCGTTTTATATTGTTACCATGGGCCAGGGAGCATCAGGTGCTGCACCACCGACCCGCACCTGCCACCCTGGCCACACTGCTGCTCAGGCCGCAACACTACAGATTAGTTCAACTAGCGAATATCGCGTTTTCACTGTTTTTGACGCTTACAGCCCCTACCTTCATTTTTTCGGCAAAATGTTTTATTTTGCTGTTTCTATATGTTTATCCTGTTTATAAGTCGTTTGTTTAAGTAAAATAGTCATAATTTCAAGGAGCAGATGATTTTCGTTTTATATTGTTACCATGGGCCAGGGAGCATCAGGTGCTGCACCACCGACCCGCACCTGCCACCCTGGCCACACTGCTGCTCAGGCCGCAACACTACAGATTAGTTCAAATAGCGAATATCGCGTTTTCACTGTTTTTGACGCTTACAGCCCCTACCTTCATTTTTCGGCAAAATGTTTTATTTTGCTGTTTCTATATGTTTATCCGGTTTATAAGTCGTTTGTTTAAGTAAAATAGTCATAATTTCAAGGAGCAGATGATTTTCGTTTTATATTGTTACCATGGGCCAGGGAGCATCAGGTGCTGCACCACCGACCCGCACCTGCCACCCTGGCCACACTGCTGCTCAGGCCGCAACACTACAGATTAGTTCAACTAGCGAATATCGCGTTTTCACTGTTTTTGACGCTTACAGCCCCTACCTTCATTTTTTCGGCAAAATGTTTTATTTTGCTGTTTCTATATGTTTATCAAGTTTATAAGTCGTATGTTTAAGTAAAATAGTCGTAATTTCAAGGAGCAGATGATTTTCGTTTTATATTGTAACCTTGGGCCAGGGAGCATCAGGTGCTGCACCACCGACCCGCACTGGCCGTCCTGGCCACACTGCTGCTCAGGCCGCAACACTACAGATTAGTTCAACTAGCGAATATCGCGTTTTCACTGTTTTTGACGCTTACAGCCCCTACCTTCATTTTTTCGGCAAACTGTTTTATTTTGCTGTTTCTATATGTTTATCCGGTTTATAAGTCGTTTGTTTAAGTAAAATAGTCATAATTTCAAGGAGCAGATGATTTTCGTTTTACATTGTTACCATGGGCCAGGGAGCATCAGATGCTGCACCACCGACCCGCACTGGCCGTCCTGGCCACACTGCTGCTCAGGCCGCAACACTACAGATTAGTTCAACTAGCGAATATCGCGTTTACACTGTTTTTGACGCTTACAGCCCCTACCTTCATTTTTCGGCAAAATGTTTTATTTTGCTGTTTCTATATGTTTATCCGGTTTATAAGTCGTTTGTTTAAGTAAAAAAGTCATAATTTCAAGGAGCAGATGATTTTCGTTTTATATTGTTACCATGGGCCAGGGAGCATCAGGTGCTGCACCACCGACCCGCACCTGCCACCCTGGCCACACTGCTGCTCAGGCCGCAACACTACAGATTAGTTCAACTAGCGAATATCGCGTTTTCACTGTTTTTGACGCTTACAGCCCCTACCTTCATTTTTTTCGGCAAACTGTTTTATTTTGCTGTTTCTATATGTTTATCCGGTTTATAAGTCGTTTGTTTAAGTAAAATAGTCATAATTTCAAGGAGCAGATGATTTTCGTTTTATATTGTTACCTTGGGCCAGGGAGCATCAGATGCTGCACCACCGACCCGCACTGGCCGTCCTGGCCACACTGCTGCTCAGGCCGCAACACTACAGATTAGTTCAACTAGCGAATATCGCGTTTACACTGTTTTTGACGCTTACAGCCCCTACCTTCATTTTTCGGCAAAATGTTTTATTTTGCTGTTTCTATATGTTTATCCGGTTTATAAGTCGTTTGTTTAAGTAAAAAAGTCATAATTTCAAGGAGCAGATGATTTTCGTTTTATATTGTTACCATGGGCCAGGGAGCATCAGGTGCTGCACCACCGACCCGCACCTGCCACCCTGGCCACACTGCTGCTCAGGCCGCAACACTACAGATTAGTTCAACTAGCGAATATCGCGTTTTCACTGTTTTTGACGCTTACAGCCCCTACCTTCATTTTTTCGGCAAACTGTTTTATTTTGCTGTTTCTATATGTTTATCCGGTTTATAAGTCGTTTGTTTAAGTAAAATAGTCATAATTTCAAGGAGCAGATGATTTTCGTTTTATATTGTTACCTTGGGCCAGGGAGCATCAGATGCTGCACCACCGACCCGCACTGGCCGTCCTGGCCACACTGCTGCTCAGGCCGCAACACTACAGATTAGTTCAACTAGCGAATATCGCGTTTTCACTGTTTTTGACGCTTACAGCCCCTACCTTCATTTTTTCGGCAAACTGTTTTATTTTGCTGTTTCTATATGTTTATCCGGTTTATAAGTCGTTTGTTTAAGTAAAATAGTCATAATTTCAAGGAGCAGATGATTTTCGTTTTATATTGTTACCTTGGGCCAGGGAGCATCAGATGCTGCACCACCGACCCGCCACTGGCCGTCCTGGCCACACTGCTGCTCAGGCCGCAACACTACAGATTAGTTCAACTAGCGAATATCGCGTTTTCACTGTTTTTGACGCTTACAGCCCCTACCTTCATTTTTTCGGCAAACTGTTTTATTTTGCTGTTTCTATATGTTTATCCGGTTTATAAGTCGTTTGTTTAAGTAAAATAGTCATAATTTCAAGGAGCAGATGATTTTCGTTTTATATTGTTACCTTGGGCCAGGGAGCATCAGATGCTGCACCACCGACCCGCACTGGCCGTCCTGGCCACACTGCTGCTCAGGCCGCAACACTACAGATTAGTTCAACTAGCGAATATCGCGTTTTCACTGTTTTTGACGCTTACAGCCCCTACCTTCATTTTTTCGGCAAACTGTTTTTATTTTGCTGTTTCTATATGTTTATCCGGTTTATAAGTCGTTTGTTTAAGTAAAATAGTCATAATTTCAAGGAGCAGATGATTTTCGTTTTATATTGTTACCTTGGGCCAGGGAGCATCAGATGCTGCACCACCGACCCGCACTGGCCGTCCTGGCCACACTGCTGCTCAGGCCGCAACACTACAGATTAGTTCAACTAGCGAATATCGCGTTTTCACTGTTTTTGACGCTTACAGCCCCTACCTTCATTTTTTCGGCAAACTGTTTTATTTTTGCTGTTTCTATATGTTTATCCGGTTTATAAGTCGTTTGTTTAAGTAAAATAGTCATAATTTCAAGGAGCAGATGATTTTCGTTTTATATTGTTACCTTGGGCCAGGGAGCATCAGATGCTGCACCACCGACCCGCACTGGCCGTCCTGGCCACACTGCTGCTCAGGCCGCAACACTACAGATTAGTTCAACTAGCGAATATCGCGTTTTCACTGTTTTTGACGCTTACAGCCCCTACCTTCATTTTTTCGGCAAACTGTTTTATTTTGCTGTTTCTATATGTTTATCCGGTTTATAAGTCGTTTGTTTAAGTAAAATAGTCATAATTTCAAGGAGCAGATGATTTTCGTTTTA
>JAOYRU010001701.1:47500-52793 GCA_026315105.1 Locusta migratoria | reverse complement strand
AGAGAGAGAGAGACAGAGAGTGAATAGAAATGTTCGGTGAGAGAGAGAGAGAATAGAAGTTCTCGGGAGAGAGAGAGAGAATATAATTTTTCCGAGAGAGAGAGAGAGAGAATTTTAATTTTCGGAAGAGAGTGAGATAGTGAGTGAATATAAATTTTGGGAGAAAGAGAGAGAGAGAGAGAGAGAGTGGGAATAGAAAATTTCGAAGAGAGAGAGAGAGAGAGGGGAGAGAGAGAGAGAGAGAGAGAGAGAGAGAGAATAGAAATTTTCGGAGAGAGAGAGAGAGAGAATATAAATTTTCTGAGAGAGAGAGAGAATAGAAATTTCAGAGAGAGAGAGAATATAAATTTTCGGTGAGAGAGAGATAGAGAATAGATATTTTCGGGGAGAGAAAGAGAGAGTGTGAGAGAATATAAGATTTCGGAAGGAGAGAGAGAGAGAAAAGTAATTTTCGGAGAGAGAGAATAGAAATCTTCCAAGAGAGAGAGAGAGAGAAGGGAAATTTTCCGGAAGAGAGAGAGAAAGAGAAAGAGAATAGAAATTTTCGCTGAGAGATAAAGAGAGAGAGTATAAATTTTAGGAGAGAGAGTGAGAATATATATATTTTCGGAGAGAGAGGGGAGAGAATAGTAATTTTCGGGGAGAGAGGGAGAGAGAGAGAGAGAGAGAGAGAGAGAGAGAGAGAGAGAATATAAATTTTCGGAGAGAGAGAGAGAGAATAGAAATTTTCGGAGAGAGTGAGATAGAGAGAGAGAGAGAGAGAGAGAGAATAGAAATTTTCGGATAGAGAGAGAGAGAGAATATAAATTTTCGGAGAGAGAGAGATAGAGAGAGAGAGAGAATATAAATTTTCTTAGAGGGAGAGAGAGAATAAAAATTTTCGGAGAGAGAGAGATAGAGAGAGAGAGAGAATATAAATTTTCTTAGAGAGAGAGAGAGAATAAAAATTTTTCGGAGAGAGAGTGGAAGAGAGAGAATCGAAATTTTCGGAGAGAGAGAGAGAGGAGAGAATAAAAATTGTAGGAGAGAGAGAGAGAGAATATATATTTTCGGAGAGAGAGAGAGAGAGAGAGAGAGAGAATATAAATTTTCGGAAAGAGTGAGAGAGAGAATATAAATTGTCAAGAGAGAGAGAGACAGAGAGTGAATAGAAATGTTCGGTGAGAGGAGAGAGAGAATAGAAGTTCTCGGGAGAGAGAGAGAGAATATAATTTTTCCGAGAGAGAGAGAGAGAGAATTTTAATTTTCGGAGAGAGTGAGATAGTGAGTGAATATAAATTTTGGGAGAAAGAGAGAGAGAGAGAGAGAGAGTGGGAATAGAAAATTTCGAAGAGAGAGAGAGAGAGAGGGAGAGAGAGAGAGAGAGAGAGAGAGAGAATATATATTTTCGAAGGGAGAGTGATAGAGAACAGAAATTTTCGGGGGAGAGAAAGAGAGAGAGAATATAATTTTTCGGATAGAGAGAGAGAGAGAGAGAGAAAATAAAACTTTTCGAAGAGAGAGAGGAGAGAATATAAATTTTCGGAGAGGAGCGAGGAGAGAGAGAATATAAATTTTCGGGGAGAGAGAATAGAAATTTTCGGAGAGAGAGAGGAGAGAGAGCATAAAAATTTTCCGAGAGAGAAAGGGAGAGAATAAAAATTTTCGGAGAGAGATAGAGAGAGAATAGAAATTTTCGGAGAGAGAGAGAGAGAGAGAATAAAAATTTTCGGTGAGAGAGTGAGAGAGAGAGATTAGAAATTTTCGGAGAGAGAGAGAGAGAGAGAGAGAGAGAGAGAGAGAGAGAGAGAGAGATTATTAATTTCTGGATAGAGAGAGAGAGAGAAAATAAAAATTTTCGAAGAGAGAGAGAGAGAGAGAGAGAATATAATTTTTCGGTGAGAGGGAGAGAGGAGGAGAGAGAGAGGAGAGAGAGAGAAGAGAGAGAGAGAGAGAGAATAAATTTTTGGAGAGAGAGAGAGAGAGAGAGAATATAAATTTTCGGAGAGAGAGAGAGAGAATAAATTTTTGGAGAGAGAGAGAGAGAGAGAGAATATAAATTTTCGGAGAGAGAGAGAATATAATTTTCTGAGAGAGAGAGAGAATAGAAATTTTCGGAGAGAGAGAATAAATATTTTCGGAGAGAGAGAGGAGAGAGAGCATAGAAATTTTCCGAGAGGGAGAGAGAGAGAGAGAGAGAGAATAATAATTTTCCGAGAGAGAGAGAGAAAGAGAATAGAAATTTTCGCTGAGAGAGAGAGAGAGAGAGAATATAAATTTACGGAGAGAGAGAGAGGATATATATATTTTCGGAGGGAGAGGGAGAGAATAGAAATTTTCGGAGAGATAGGGAGAGAGAGAGAAAGAGAGAGAGAGTAAGTAAACTTTCGGAGGGAGAGAGAGAGAGTGAATATAAATTTTTCGAAAAGAGAGAGAGAGAGTGAGAGAATAGTAATATTCGGAGAGGAGGGAGAGAGAGAGAGAGAATAGAAATATTCGGAGAGAGAGAGACATAGTGAATATAAATATTTGGAAAGAGAGAGAGAGAGAGAGAATAGTGATTTACGGAGAGAGAGAGAAGGAGAATATAAATTTTCGGAGAGAGAGAGAATCGAAATTTTCGGAGAGAGAGAGTGAGAGAGAATAGTAAATTTCGGAGAGAGAGAGAGAGAGAGAGAGAGAGAGAGAGAGAGAGAGAATAGAAATATTTGGGGAGATAGAGAGAGACAGAATATAAATTTTCGGAGAGAGAGAGAGAAAAAGAGAGGGAGAATAGAAATTTATGGAGAGAGAGAGACTATAAATTTTCGGAGAGAGAGAGAGAGAGAATAAATATTTTCAGAGAGAGAGAGGAGAGTTAGCATAGCAATTTTCCGAGAGGGAGAGAGAGAGAGTGAGAATAGGAATTTTTGGATATATATATATATATATATATATATGTAGAGAGAGAGAGAGAGAGAGGAGAGAGAGATAGAGAGAGAGAGAGAGAGAGAATGAAAATTTTCAGAGAGAGAGAGAGAGCATAGAAATGTTTCCGAGTGAGAGAGAGAGAGAGAGAGAGAATAGAAATTTTCGGAGAGACAGAGAGAGAGAGAGTGAGAGAAGAAATTTTCGGAGAGAGAGAGGGAGAGAATATAAATTTTCGGAAGAGAGAGAGAATGGAAATTTTCGGAGAGAGAGAGAGATAGAGAGAGAGAGAGAATAGACATTTTCGGAGAGAGAGAGAGAGAGAGAGAGAATATAAATTTTCTGAGAGAGAGAGAATAAAAATTTTTCGGAGAGAGAGAGAGAGAGAATAGAAAATTTCGGAGAGATAGAGGAGAAAGAATAGAAATTTTCGGAGAGAGAGAAAGAGAGAATAGTAATTTTCGGAGAGAGAGAGAGAGAAAGAGAGAATATAAATTATCGGAGAGAGAGAGAGAGAGAGAGAGAGAGAATATAAATTTTCGGAGAGAGAAAAAGAGAGAATAGAAATTTTCGGAGAGAGAGAGAGAGAGGAGAGAATAAAAATTTTATGAGAGAGAGAGAGAGAAAATAGAAATTTTCGGAGAGAGAGAGAGAGAGAGAGAGATTATAAATTTTCGGATAGAGAGAGAGAGAGAAAATAAAAATTTTCGAAGAGAGAGAGAGAGAGAATATAAATTTTTGGATAGAGAGAGAGAAAATAAAAATTTTCGAAGAGAAAGAGTGAGAGAGAATATAAATTTTCGGAGAGAGGGAGAGCGAGAGAATAAATTTTCGGGGAGAGAGAATAGCAATTTTCAAGAGAGAGAGAGGAGAGAGAGCAAAAAAATTTTCCGAGAGAGAAAGGGAGAGAAATAAAATTTTCGGAGAGAGAGAGAATATATATAATTTCGGAGAGAGGGAGGGAGAGAGAGAGATAGAGAGAGAGAGAGAGAGAGAATAATAAATTTTCTTAGAGAGAGAGAGATAATAAAAATTTTTCGGAGAGAGAGGTGAGAGAGAGAGAATAGAAATTTTCGGAGGAGAGAGAGAGAATAGAATTGTTCGGAGAGAGAGAGAGAGAGAATATAAATTCGCGGAGAGAGAGTAAAAGAGAAACAGAATAGAAAATTTCGGAAAGAGAGTGAGAGCATGAGAGAATATAAATTTTTGAGAGAGAGAGAGAATAGAAATTTTCAGAGAGAGAGAGGAGAAAGAGAGAGAATATAAATTTTCGGTGAGAGAGAGATAGAGAACAGAAATATTCGGGGAGAGAAAGAGAGAGAGAATAGAAATTTTCGGAGAGAGAGAGAGGGGAGAGGAGAGAGAGAGAGAGAGAATACAAATTTGCGGAGAGAGAGGTGAAAGGGAAAGAGAATAGAAATTTTCGGAGAGGAGAGAGTGAGAGAGTGAGAGATATAAATTTTTGAGAGAGAGAGAGAATAGAAATTTTCAGAGAGAGAGAGAGAAAGAGAGAGAATATAAATTTTCGGTAAGAGAGAGACAGAAAATAGAAATTTTTGGGGAGAGAAAGAGAGAGTGTGAGAGAATATAAGATTTCGGAGAGAGAGAGAGAGAGAGAGAGAGAGAGAGAGAATAGTAATTTTCGGAGAGAGAGAATAGAAATCTTCCGAGAGAGACAGAGAGAGAGAAGAGAAATTTTCCGAGAGAGAGAGAGAGAGAGAGAGAGAAAGAGAATAGAAATTTTCGCTGAGAGAGAGAGAGAATATAAATTTTTGGAGAGAGAGAGAGAGAATATATATATTTTCGGAGAGGAGAGGGAAAGAATAGAAGTTTTCGGAAAGAGAGGGAGAGAGAGAGAAAGAGAGTGAGAGAATATAAATTTTCGGAGAGAGAGAGGGAATAGAAATTTTCGGAGAGGGGAGAGAGAGAGAGAGAGAGAGAGAGAGAGAGAATATAAATTTTCTTAGAGAGAGAATAGAAATTTTTCGGAGAGAGAGTGAGAGAGAGAGAAAAAATATAAATTTTCGGAGAGAGAGAGACAGAGAGAATATAAATTTTCGGAGAGAGGAGAGAGAGAGAGAGAGAGAGAGAGAGAGAGAATATAAATTTTCTTAGAGAGAGAATAGAAATTTTTCGGAGAGAGAGTGAGAGAGAGAGAATATAAATTTGCGGAAAGAGAGAGAGAGAGAGAAAATAGAAATTTTCGGAGAGACAGAGAGAGAGAGAATATAATTTTTCGGAGAGAGAGAGAGAGAGAGAAAAAAAATATAAATTTTCGGAGAGAGAGAGACAGAGAGAATAGAAATTTTCGGAGAGAGAGGGGCAGAGAATATAAATTTTCAAAGGGAGAGAGAGAATAGAATTGTTCGGAGAGAGAGAGTGGAAATTTTTTCGGAGAGAGAGAGAG
>JAOYRU010001701.1:30000-42500 GCA_026315105.1 Locusta migratoria | reverse complement strand
GAGAGAGAGAGAGAGAGAGATTATAATTTTTCGGATAGAGAGAGAGAGAGAGAGAAAATAAAACTTTTCGAAGAGAGAGAGAGAGAGAGAATATAAATTTTTGGAGAGAGCGAGAGAGAGAGAATATAAATTTTCGGGGAGAGAGAATAGAAATTTTCGGAGAGAGAGAGGAGAGAGAGCATAAAAATTTTCCGAGAGAGAAAGGGAGGGAATAATAATTTTCGGAGAGAGATAGAGAGAGAATAGAAATTTTCGGAGAGAGAGAGAGGGAGAGAGAATAAAAATTTTCGGTGAGAGAGTGAGAGAGAGACAATAGAAATTTTCGGAGAGAGAGAGAGAGAGAGAGAGAGAGAGAGAGAGATTATTAATTTCTGGATAGAGAGAGAGAGGGAAAATAAAAAAATTTCGAAGAGAGAGAGAGAGAGAGAGAAAATAATTTTTCGGTGAGAGAGGGAGAGAGAGAGAGAGAATAGAATTGATCGGTGAGAGAGAGAATAGAAATTCTCGGGAGAGAGAAGGAGAATATAATTTTTCGGAGAGAGAGAGAGAGAGAGAATTTTAATTTTCGGAGAGAGAGAGATAGAGAGTGAATATAAATTTTCGGAGAGAGAGAGAGAGAGAGAGAGAGAGAGAGAGAGAGAGAGAGAGAGAGAATAAATTTTTGGAGAGAGAGAGAGAGAATATAAAATCTCGAGAAGGGGAGAGAATATAATTTCCTGCGAGAGAGAGAGAATAGAAATTTTCGGAGAGAGAGAGAGAGAGAGAGAGAGAATAGAAATTTTCGGTGAGAGAGAGATAGAGAACAGAAATTTTCGGGGAGAGAAAGAGAAAGAGAGAATATAAATTTTCGGAGAGCGAGGGAGAGAGAGAGAGATTATAAATTTTCGGAGAGAGAGAATAAATATTTTCGGAGAGAGAGAGGAGAGAGAGCATAGAAATTTTCCGAGAGGGAGAGAGAGAGAGAGAGAGAATAGAAATTTTCCGAGAGAGAGAGAGAAAGAGCATAGAAATTTTCGCTGAGAGAGAGAGAGAGAGAGAATATAAATTTACGGAGAGAGAGAGAGATTATATATATTTTCGGAGGGAGAGGGAGAGAATAGAAATTTTCGGAGAGAGAGGGAGAGAGAGAGAGAGAGAGAGAGAATATAAACTTTCGGAGAGAGAGAGAGAGTGAATATAAATTTTTCGGAAAGAGAGAGATAGAGTGAGAGAATAGTAATATTCGGAGAGAGGGAGAGAGAGAGAGAGAATAGAAATATTCGAAGAGAGAGAGAGAGACATAGTGAATATAAATTTTTGGAGAGAGAGAGAGAGAGAGAGAGAGAGAGAATAGTGATTTACGGAGAGAGAGAGAGAAGGAGAATATAAATTTTCGGAGAGAGAGAGAATCGAAATTTTCGGAGAGAGAGAGTGAGAGAGAATAGTAAATTTCGGAGAGAGTGAGAGAGAGAGAGAGAGAGAGAGAATATAAATTATCGGAGAGAGAGAGAGAGAGAGAGAATATAAATTTTCGGAGAGAGAAAAAGAGAGAATAGAAATTTTCGGAGAGAGAGTGAGAAAGAGAGAATATAAATTTTCGGAGAGAGAGAGAGAGAGAATATAAATTTTCGGAGAGAGAGAGAGAGAGAGAGAGAGAGAGAGAATATAAATTTTTTTAGAGAGAGAGAGAGACTAAAAATTTTTCGGAGAGAGAGTGAGAGAGAGAGAATAGAAATTTTCGGAGAGAGAGAGAGCGAGAGAATAAATTTTCGGGGAGAGAGAATAGCAATTTTCGGAGAGAGAGAGGAGATAGAGCATAAAAATTTTCCGAGAGAGAAAGGGAGAGAATAAAAATTTTCGGAGAGAGATAGAGAGAGAATAGAAATTTTCGGAGAGAGAGAGAGAGAGAGAGAGAGAGAGAGAGAGAGAGAATAAATTTTTGGTGAGAGAGAGAGAGAGAGAGAATATAAATTCTCGGAGCGAGAGAGAATATAATTTCCTGCGAGAGAGAGAGAATAGAAATTTTCGGAGAGAGAGAGAGGGGGAATAGAAATTTTCGGTGAGAGAGTGAGAGAGAGAGAATAGAAATTTTCGGAGAGAGAGAGAGAGAGAGAGAGAGAGAGAGAGAGAGAGAGAGAGAGAGAGAGAGAGAGTGAGAGAATATAAATTTTCGGAGAGAGAGAGAATATAATTTTCTGAGAGAGAGAGAGAATAGAAATTTTCGGAGAGAGAGAGAGAGAGAGAGAGAGAATACAAATTTTCGGAGAGAGAAAAAGAGAGAATAGAAATTTTCGGAGAGAGAGAGAGAAAGAAAGAATATAAATTTTCGGAGAGAGAGAGAATATAAATTTTCGGAGAGAGAGAGAGAGAGAGAGAATATAAATTTTCTTAGAGAGAGAGAGAGACTAAAAATTTTTCGGAGAGAGAGTTAGAGAGAGAGAATAGAAATTTTCGGAGAGAGAGAGAGAGAGAGAGGAGAGAATAAAAATTTTATGAGAGAGAGAGAGAGAGAGAGAGAATAGAAATTTTCGGAGAGAGAGAGAGAGAGAGAGATTATAATTTTTCGGATAGAGAGAGAGAGAGAGAGAGAAAATAAAACTTTTCGAAGAGAGAGAGAGAGAGAGAATATAAATTTTTGGAGAGAGCGAGAGAGAGAGAATATAAATTTTCGGGGAGAGAGAATAGAAATTTTCGGAGAGAGAGAGGAGAGAGAGCATAAAAATTTTCCGAGAGAGAAAGGGAGGGAATAATAATTTTCGGAGAGAGATAGAGAGAGAATAGAAATTTTCGGAGAGAGAGAGAGGGAGAGAGAATAAAAATTTTCGGTGAGAGAGTGAGAGAGAGACAATAGAAATTTTCGGAGAGAGAGAGAGAGAGAGAGAGAGAGAGAGAGAGAGAGAGATTATTAATTTCTGGATAGAGAGAGAGAGGGAAAATAAAAAAATTTCGAAGAGAGAGAGAGAGAGAGAGAAAATAATTTTTCGGTGAGAGAGGGAGAGAGAGAGAGAGAATAGAATTGATCGGTGAGAGAGAGAATAGAAATTCTCGGGAGAGAGAAGGAGAATATAATTTTTCGGAGAGAGAGAGAGAGAGAGAGAGAATTTTAATTTTCGGAGAGAGAGAGATAGAGAGTGAATATAAATTTTCGGAGAGAGAGAGAGAGAGAGAGAGAGAGAGAGAGAGAGAGAGAGAGAGAGAATAAATTTTTGGAGAGAGAGAGAGAGAATATAAATTCTCGGAGAGAGAGAGAATATAATTTCCTGCGAGAGAGAGAGAATAGAAATTTTCGGAGAGAGAGAGAGAGAGAGAGAGAGAATAGAAATTTTCGGTGAGAGAGAGATAGAGAACAGAAATTTTCGGGGAGAGAAAGAGAAAGAGAGAATATAAATTTTCGGAGAGCGAGGGAGAGAGAGAGAGATTATAAATTTTCGGAGAGAGGGAATAAATATTTTCGGAGAGAGAGAGAAGAGAGAGCATAGAAATTTTCCGAGAGGGAGAGAGAGAGAGAGAGAGAATAGAAATTTTCCGAGAGAGAGAGAGAAAGAGCATAGAAATTTTCGCTGAGAGAGAGAGAGATAGAGAGAATATAAATTTACGGAGAGAGAGAGAGATTATATATATTTTCGGAGGGAGAGGGAGAGAATAGAAATTTTCGGAGAGAGAGGGAGAGAGAGAGAGAGAGAGAGAATATAAACTTTCGGAGAGAGAGAGAGAGTGAATATAAATTTTTCGGAAAGAGAGAGAGAGAGTGAGAGAATAGTAATATTCGGAGAGAGGGAGAGAGAGAGAGAGAATAGAAATATTCGAAGAGAGAGAGAGAGAGATAGTGAATATAAATTTTTGGAGAGAGAGAGAGAGAGAGAGAGAGAGAGAGAGAATAGTGATTTACGGAGAGAGAGAGAAGGAGAATATAAATTTTCGGAGAGAGAGAGAATCGAAATTTTCGGAGAGAGAGAGTGAGAGAGAATAGTAAATTTCGGAGAGAGTGAGAGAGAGAGAGAGAGAGAGAGAGAATATAAATTATCGGAGAGAGAGAGAGAGAGATAATATAAATTTTCGGAGAGAGAAAAAGAGAGAATAGAAATATTCGGAGAGAGAGAGAGAAAGAGAGAATATAAATTTTCGGAGAGAGAGAGAGAGAGAATATAAATTTTCGGAGAGAGAGAATATAAATTTTCTTAGAGAGAGAGAGAGAGACTAAAAATTTTTCGGAGAGAGAGTGAGAGAGAGAGAATAGAAATTTTCGGAGAGAGAGAGAGCGAGAGAATAAATTTTCGGGGAGAGAGAATAGCAATTTTCGGAGAGAGAGAGGAGAGAGAGCAAACAAATTTTCTGAGAGAGAAAGGGAGAGAATTAAAATTTTCGGAGGGAGAGAGAAAGAGAGAGAATAAAAATTTTAGGAGAGAGAAAGAGAGAAAATAGAAATTTTCGGAGAGAGAGAGAGAGAGAGAGAGAGATTATAAATTTTCGGATAGAGGGAGGGAGAGAAAATAAAAATTTTCGAAGAGAGAGAGAGAGAGATTATTAATTTCCGGATAGAGAGAGAGAGAGAAAATAAAAATTTTCGAAGAGAGAGAGAGAGGGAGAATATAAATTCTCGGGAGGGAGAGAGAGAATATAATTTTTCGGAGAGTGAGAGAGAGAGAATTTTAATTTTCGGAGAGAGAGAGATAGAGAGTGAATATTAATTTTCGGGGAGAGAGAGAGAGAGAGATAATATAAATTTTTGGAGAGTGAGAGAGAGAATATAAATTTTGGGAGAGAGAGAGAGAATAGAAAATTTCGAGGAGTGAGAGAGAGAGAGGGAGAGAGAGAGAGAGAGAGAGAGAGAAAGAGAGAGAGATAATACAAATTTTCGGAGAGAGAGTGAAAGAGAAAGAGAATAGAAATTTTCGGAGAGAGAGTGAGAGAGTGAGAGAATAAAAATTTTTGAGAGAGAGAGAGAATAGAAATTTTCAGAGAGAGAGAGAGAAAGAGAGAGAATATAAATTTTCGGTGAGAGAGAGATAGAGAATAGAAATTTTTGGGGAGAGAAAGAGAGAGTGTGAGAGAATATAAGATTTCGGAGATAGAGAGAGAGATAGAGGGAGAATAGTAATTTCCGGAGAGAGAGAATAGAAATCTTCCGAGAGAGACAGAGAGAGAGAAGAGAAATTTTCCGAGAGAGAGAGAGAGAGAGAGAAAGAGAAAAGAAATTTTCGCTGAGAGAGAGAGAGAGAGATTATAAATTTTCGGAGAGAGAGAGAGAGAATATATATATTTTCGGAGAGAGAGGGAGAGAATAGAAATTTTCGGCGAGAGAGGGAGAGAGAGAGAGAGAGAGAGTGGGAGAATATAAATTTTCGGAGAGAGAGAGAGAGAGAATATATATATTTTCGGAGAGAGAGGGAGAGAATAGAAATTTTTGGAGAGAGAGGGAGAGAGAGAGAGAGAGAGAGAGAATATAAATTTTCGGAGAGAGAGAGAGAGAATAGAAATTTTCGGAGTGAGAGAGAGAGAGAGAATATAAATTTTCTGAGAGAGAGAGAGAGAATATAAATTTTCAGAGAGAGAGACTATAAATTTTCGGTGAGAGAGAGATAGAGAATAGAAATTTTCGGGGAGAGAGAGAGAGAGAGCGAGAGAGAGAGTATAAATTTTCTGAGAGAGAGAGAGAGAATAGAAAGTTTCAGAGAGAGAGAGAAAGAGAGAGTATATAAATTTTCGGTGAGAGAGAGATAGAGAATAGAAATTTTTGGGGAGAGAAAGAGAGAGTGTGAGAGAATATAAGATTTCGGAGAGAGAGAGAGAGATAGAGGGAGAATAGTAATTTCCGGAGAGAGAGAATAGAAATCTTCCGAGAGAGACAGAGAGAGAGAAGAGAAATTTTCCGAGAGAGAGAGAGAGAGAGAGAGAGAAAGAGAAAAGAAATTTTCGCTGAGAGAGAGAGAGAGAGAGATTATAAATTTTCGGAGAGAGAGAGAGAGAATATATATATTTTCGGAGAGAGAGGGAGAGAATAGAAATTTTCGGAGAGAGAGGGAGAGAGAGAGAGAGAGAGTGGGAGAATATAAATTTTCGGAGAGAGAGAGAGAGAGAATATATATATATTTTCGGAGAGAGAGGGAGAGAATAGAAATTTTTGGAGAGAGAGGGAGAGAGAGAGAGAGAGAGAGAGAATATAAATTTTCGGAGAGAGAGAGAGAGAATAGAAATTTTCGGAGTGAGAGAGAGAGAGAGAATATAAATTTTCTGAGAGAGAGAGAGAGAATATAAATTTTCAGAGAGAGAGAGAGACTATAAATTTTCGGTGAGAGAGAGATAGAGAATAGAAATTTTCGGGGAGAGAGAGAGAGAGAGCGAGAGAGAGAGTATAAATTTTCTGAGAGAGAGAGAGAGAATAGAAATTTTCAGAGAGAGAGAGAAAGAGAGTGTATATATATTTTCGGTGAGAGAGGGATAGAGAATTGAAATTTTCGGGGAGAGAAAGAGAGAGTGTGTGACAATATAAGATTTCGGAGAGAGAGAGAGAGAGAGAGAGAGAGAGAGAGAGAGAATAGTAATTTTCGGAGAGAGAGAATAGAAATCTTCCAAGAGAGAGAGAGAGAGAGAGAAGAGAAATTTTCCGAGTGAGAGAGAGAAAGAAAATAGAAATTTTCGCTGAGAGAGAGGGAGAGAGAGAATATAAATTTACACAGAGAGAGAGAGAATATATATATTTTCGGAGGGAGAGGGAGAGAATAGAAATTTTCGGAGAGAGAGGGAGAGAGAGAGAGAGAGTGAGAGAATATAAACTTTCTGAGAGAGAGAGAGAGACATAGTGAATATAAATTTTTGGAGAGAGAGAGAGAGAGAGAGAGAGAGAGAGGGAGTATAGTGATTTACGGAGAGAGAGAGAAGGACAATATAAATTTTCGGAGAGAGAGAGAATCGAAATTTTCGGAGAGAGAGAGTGAGAGAGAATAGTAAATTTCGGAGAGAGAGAGAGAGAGAGAGAGAGAGAGAGAGAGAGAGAGAGAGAGAGAGAGAGAATAGAAATATTTGGGGAGATAGAGAGAGACAGAATATAAATTTTCGGAGAGAGAGAGAGAAAAAGAAAGGGAGAATAGAAATTTACGGAGAGAGAGAGAGACTATAAATTTTCGGAGAGAGAGAGAGAGAAAGAGAGAGAGAGAGAGAGAGAGAGAGAGAATATAAAATTTTCTTAGAGAGAGAGAGAGAGAGAGAGTGAGAGAGAGAGAATAGAAATTTTCGAAGAGAGAGAGAGAGAGGAGAGAATAAAAATTTTATGAGAGAGAGAGAGAGAATAGAAATTTTCGGAGAGAGAGAGAGAGAGAGAGAGAGAGATTATAAATTTTCGGATAGAGAGAGAGAGAGAAAATATATTTTCGGATAGAGAGAGAGAGAGAAAAAAAAAATTTTCCAAGAGAGAGAGAGAGAGAGAGAGAGAATATCAATTTTCGGAGAGAGAGAGAGAGAATAAATTTTCGGGGAGAGAGAATAGCAATTTTCGGAGAGAGAGAGGAGAGAGAGCAAATAAATTTTCCGAGAGAGAAAGGGAGAGAATTAAATTTTTCGGAGAGAGATAAGAAATTTTCGGAGAGAGAGAGAGAGAGAGAGAATAAAAATTTTAGGAGAGAGAAAGAGAGAGAATAGAAATTTTCGGAGAGAGAGAGAGAGAGAGAGAGAGTGAGAGATTATAAACTTCCGGATAGAGAGAGGGAGAGAAAACAAAAATTTTCGAAGAGAGAGAGAGAGAGATTATTAATTTCCGGATAGAGAGAGAGAGAGAGAATAAAAATTTTCGGAGAGAGAGAGATGGAGAGAGAATACAAATTTGCGGAGAGAGATTGAAAGAGAAAGAGTATAGAAATTTTGGAGAGAGAGTGAGAGAATATAAATTTTTGACAGAGAGAGAGAATAGAAATTTTCATAGAGAGAGAGAGAAAGAGAGAGAATATAAATTTTCGGTGAGAGAGAGATAGAGAATAGAAATTTTTGGGGAGAGAAAGAGAGAGTGTGAGAGAATATAAGATTTCGGAGAGAGAGAGAGAGAGAGAGAATAGTAATTTCCGGAGAGAGAGAATAGAAAACTTCCGAGAGAGACAGCTAGAGAGAAGAGAAATTTTCCGAGAGAGAGAGAGAAAGAGTAAAGAAATTTTCGCTGAGAGAGAGAGAGAGAGAATGTAAATTTTCGGAGAGAGAGTGAAAGAGAGACAGAGAATAGAAATTTTCGGAGAGAGAGAGAGAGAGAGGGAGAGAGAGAGAGAGAGAGAGAGAGAGAGAGATACAAATTCTCGGGAGAGAGAGAGAGAACATAATTTTCTGAGAGAGAGAGAGTATAAAAATTTTCGGAGAGAGACAGGAGAGAGAGCATAGAAATTATCCGAGTGAGAGAGTGTGAGAGAGAATAGAAATATTCGGAGAGAGAGTGAGAGAGAGAGAATAGAAATCTCCGGAGAGAGAGAGAGAGAGAGAGGGAGAGAGAATACAAATTTTCGGAGAGAGAGAATAAAAATTTGCGGAAAGAGAGAGGGAGAGCGAGAAAATAGAAATTTTCGGAGAGACAGAGAGAGAGAGAAAGAATATGATTTTTCGGAGAGAGAGAGAAAATAAAAATTTTCGAAGAGAGAGAGAGAGAGATTATAAATTTTCGGATAGAGAAAGAGAGAGAAAATAAAAATTTTCGAACAGAAAGAGAGAATATATATTTCCGGAGAGAGAGCGAGAGAGAGAAAATATATGTTTTCGGAGAGAGAGAGAGACAGAGAGAAAAGAAATTTTCGGAGATAGAGAGAGAGAATAAAAATTTTCGGTAGAGAGAGAGAGAGAGAGAGAGAGAGAGAGAGAGAGAGAGAGAGAATATAAATTTTCGGATACAGAGAGAGAGAAAATAAAAATTTTCGAAGAGAGAGAGAGAGAGAGAGAGATTATTAATTTCCGGATAGAGAGAGAGAAAGACAATAAAAATTTTCGAATAGAGAGAGAGAGACAATATAAATTTTCGGAGAGAGAGAGAGAGAGAGAGAGAGAGAGAGAATATAAATTTTCGGAGACAGTGAGAGAGAGAATATAAATTTTCAAGAGAGAGAGAGAGAGAATAGAATTGTTCGCTGAGAGAGAGAGAGAGAATAGAAGTTCTCGGGAGAGAGAGAGAGAATATAATTTTTCGGAGAGAGAGAGAGAGAGAGAATATTAATTTTCGGAGAGAGAGAGATTGAGAGTGAATATAAATTTAGGGGGAGAGAGAGAGAGAGAGAGAGAATAGAAAATTTCGAAGAGAGAGAGAGAGAGGGAGAGAGAGAGAGAGAGAGAGAGAGAGAGAGAGAGAATACAAATTTTCGGAGAGAGAATGAAATAGAGAGAATATATATATATATATCTCGGAAAATTTCTATTCTCTCTCTCTCTCTCTCTCTCTCTCTCTATATATATATATATATATATATATATATATATAGAGAGAGAGAGAGAGAGAGAGAGAGAGAGAGAGAGTAAAAATTTTCGGAGAGAGACAGGAGAGAGAGCATAGAAATTATCCGAGAGAGAGAGAGAGAGATAGAGAGAGAGAGAGAGAATAGAAATTTTCGGAGAGAGAGTGAGAGAGAGAGAATAGAAATTTCCGGAGTGAGAGAGAGAGAGAGAATACAAATTTTCGGAGAGAGAGAATATAAATTGGCGGAAAGAAAGCGAGAGAGAAAATAGAAATTTTCGGATAGACAGAAAGAGAGGGCGAGAATATAATTTTTCGGAGAGAGAGCGAGAGAGAGAAAATATATATTTTCGGAGAGAGAGAGACAGAGAGAATAGAAATTTTCGGAGACAGAGGGACAGAGAATATAAAATTTCAGAGAGAGAGAGAGAATAGAATTGTTCGGAGAGAGACAGAGAGAATAGAAATTCGCCGAGAGAGAGAGAGAGAGAGAGAGAGAGAGAGAATATAAATTTTCGGATAGAGAGAAAGAGAATAGAAAATTTCGGAGAGAGAGAGGGAGAATACAAATTTGCGGAGAGAGAGTGAAAGAGAGAGAGAATAGAAATTTTCGGAGAGAGAGAGAGAGAGAATATAAATTTTCGGAGAGCGAGAGAGAGAGTATAAAAATTTTCGGAGAGAGACAGGAGAGAGAGCATAGAAATTACCCGAGTGAGAGAGAGTGAGAGAGAATAGAAATATTTGGAGAGAGAGTGAGAGAGAGAGAATAGAAATTTCCGGAGAGAGAGAGAGAGAGAGAGGGGGAGAGAGAATACAAATTCTCGGAGAGAGAGAATATAAATTTTCGGAAAGAGAGAGAGAAAGAGAAAATAGAAAATTTCGGAGAGACAGAGAGAGAGAAAGAATATAATTTTTCGGAGAGAGAGAGAGAGAGAGAGAGAGAGAAAATAAAGATTTTCGAAGAGAGAAAGAGAGATTATAAATTTTCGGATAGAGAGAGAGAGAGAAAATAAAAATTTTCGAACAGAGAGAGAGAATATATATTTCCGGAGAGAGAGCGAGAGAGAGAATATAAATTTTCGGGGAGAGAGAATAGAAATTTTCGGAGAGAGAGAGGAGAGAGAGCATAAAAATTTTCCGAGAGAGAAAAGGAGAGAATAAAAATTTTCGGAGAGAGATAGAGTGAGAATAGAAATTTTCGGAGAGAGAGAGAGAGAATAAAAATTTCGGTGAGAGAGTGAGAGAGAGAGAATAGAAGTTTTCGTAGAGAGAGAGAGAGAGAGCAGAAAATAGAAATTTCAGGAGAGAGAAAGAGAGAGAATAGAAATTTTCGGAGAGAGAGAGAGAGAGTGAGAGAGAGAGAGAGAGAGATTATTAATTTCCGGATAGAGAGAGAGAGAGAAAATAAAAATTTTCGAAGAGAGAGAGAGAGAGAGAGAGAATATAAATTTTCGGAGAGATAGAGAATATAATTTTCTGAGAGAGAGAGAGAATAGAAATTTTCGGAGAGAGAGAGAGAGAATAGAAATTTTCGGTGAGTGAGAATATATATATTTTCGGAGAGAGAGGGAGAGAATAGAAATTTTCAGATTGAGAGGGAGAGAGAGAGGGAGAGAGATTGAGAGAATATAAATTTTCGGAGAGAGAGAGAGAATAGAAATTTTCGGAGAGAGAGAGAGAGAGAGAGAATAGTTAATTTCGAAGAGTGAGAGAGAGAGGGAGAGAGAGAGACAGAGAGAGAGAATACAAATTTTCGGAGAGAGAGTGAAAGAGAGACAGAGAATAGAAATTTTCGGAGAGAGAGAGAGAGAGAGAGAGAGAGAGAGAGAGAGAGAGAATACAAATTCTCGGGAGAGAGAGAGAGAACATAATTTTCTGAGAGAGAGAGAGTATAAAAATTTTCGGAGAGAGACAGGAGAGAGAGCATAGAAATTATCCGGGTGAGAGAGTGTGAGAGAGAATAGAAATATTCGGAGAGAGAGTGAGAGAGAGAGAATAGAAATCTCCGGAGAGAGAGAGAGAGAGAGGGAGAGAGAATACAAATTTTCGGAGAGAGAGAATAAAAATTTGCGGAAAGAGAGAGGGAGAGCGAGAAAATAGAAATTTTCGGAGAGACAGAGAGAGAGAGAAAGAATATGATTTTTCGGAGAGAGAGAGAAAATAAAAATTTTCGAAGAGAGAGAGAGAGAGATTATAAATTTTCGGATAGAGAAAGAGAGAGAAAATAAAAATTTTCGAACAGAAAGAGAGAATATATATTTCCGGAGAGAGAGCGAGAGAGAGAAAATATATATTTTCGGAGAGAGAGAGAGACAGAGAGAAAAGAAATTTTCGGAGATAGAGAGAGAGAATAAAAATTTTCGGTAGAGAGAGAGAGAGAGAGAGAGAGAGAGAGAGAGATTATAAATTTTCGGATACAGAGAGAAAGAAAATATAAATTTTCGAAGAGAGAGAGAGAGAGAGAGAGATTATTAATTTCCGGATAGAGAGAGAGAAAGACAATAAAAATTTTCGATTAGAGAGAGAGAGAGAGAATATAAATTTTCGGAGAGAGAGAGAGAGAGAGAGAGAGAGAGAGAATATAAATTTTCGGAGACAGTGAGAGAGAGAATATAAATTTTCAAGAGAGAGAGAGAGAGAATAGAATTGTTTGCTGAGAGAGAGAGAGAGAATAGAAGTTCTCGGGAGAGAGAGAAGAGAATATAATTTTTCGGAGAGAGAGAGAGAGAGAATATTAATTTTCGGAGAGAGAGAGAGATTGAGAGTGAATATAAATTTAGGGGGAGAGAGAGAGAGAGAGAATAGAAAATTTCGAAGAGAGAGAGAGAGAGGGAGAGAGAGAGAGAGTGAGAGAGAGAGAGAGAGAGAGAGAGAGAATACAAATTTTCGGAGAGAGAATGAAATAGAGAGAGAGAGAGAATAGAAATTTTCGGAGAGAGAGAGAGAGAGAGAGAGAGAGAGAGAGAGAGAATATATATTTTCGGAGGAGAGAGAGGTAGAGAACAGAAATTTTCAGGGAGAGAAAGAGAGAGACAATATAAATTTTTCGGATAGAGAGAGAGAGAAAAATAAAACTTTTCGAAGAGAGAGAGAGGGAGAATATAAATTT
>JAOYRU010001701.1:22500-25000 GCA_026315105.1 Locusta migratoria | reverse complement strand
GAGAGAGAGAGAGAGAATATATATATTTTCGGAGAGAGAGGGAGAGAATAGAAATTTTCGGAGAGAGAGGTAGAGAGATAGAGAGAGAGAGAGAGACGATATAAATTTTCGGAGAGAGAGACGGAAAGAGAGAGAGTGAGAGAATAGTAATTTTCGGAGAGAGGGAGAGAGAGAGAGAGAATAGAAATTTTCGGAGAGAGAGAGAGAGAGAGACATAGTGAATATAAATTTTTGGAGAGAGAGAGAGAGAGAGAATACAGATTTACGGAGAGAGAGAGAGGGAGAATATGAATTTCGGAGAGAGAGAGAATAGAAATTTTCGGAGAGAGAGAAAGAGAGAGAATAGAAATTTTCGGAGAGAGAGAGAGAGAGAGAGAGAGAGAGAGAGAGAGAGAGAGAATAGAAATTTTGGGGAAAGAGAGAGAGAGAGAGAATATAAATTTTCGGAGAGAGAGAGAGAGAGAGAGCGAGAGGGAAAATAGAAATTTACGGAGAGAGACATAATGTAAATTTTCGGGGAGAGAGAGAGAATAAATATTTTCGGAGAGAGAGAGGAGAGAGAGCATAGCAATTTTCCGAGCGGGAGAGAGAGAGAGAGAGAATATAAATTTTCGGAGATAGAGAGAGAGAGAGAGAGAGAGAGAGAGAGAGTAAAAATTTTCGGAGAGAGACAGGAGAGAGAGCATAGAAATTATCCGAGAGAGAGAGAGAGAGAGAGAGAGAATAGAAATTTTCGGAGAGAGAGTGAGAGAGAGAGAACAGAAATTTCCGTAGAGCGAGAGAGAGAGAGAGAATACAAATTTTCGGAGAGAGAGAATATAAATTTGCGGAAAGAGAGAGAGAAAAAAGAAATTTTCGGAGAGACAGGGAGAGAGAGAGAGAATATAATTTTTCGGAGAGAGAGAGAGAGAGAGAATATAAATTTTCGGAGAGAGTGAGAGAAAGAATATAAATTTTCAAGAGAGAGAGAGAGAGAGAGAATACAATTGTTTTGTGAGAGAGTGAGAGAATCGAAATTCTCGGGAGAGAGAGAGAGAGATTATAATTTTTCGGAGAGAGAGAGAGAGAATTTTAATTTTCGGAGAGAGAGAGATAGAGAGTGAATATAAATTTTGGGAGAGAGAGAGAGAGAGAGAATAGAAAATTTCGAAGAGAGAGAGAGAGAGGGAGAGAGAGAGAGAGAGAGAGAGAGAGAGAGAGAGATAGAGAATACAAATTTTCGGAGAGAGAATGAAATAGAGAGAGAGAGAATAGAAATTTTCGGAGAGAGAGAGAGAGAGAAAATAAATTTTCGGAAAGAGAGAGAGAGAGGAGAGAGAGCATAGAAATTTTCCGAGAGGGAGAGAGAGAGAGAGAGAGAGAATAGAAATTTTCAGAGATATATTTGTATATATATAGATATAGAGCGAGAGAGAGAGAGAGTAAAAATTTTCGGAGAGTGACAGGAGAGAGGGCATAGAAATTATCCGAGAGAGAGAGAGAGAGAATTGAAATTTTCGGAGAGAGAGTGAGAGAGAGAGAATAGAAATTTCCGGAGTGAGAGAGAGAGAGAGAGAGAGAGAGAGAGAGAATACAAATTTTCGGAGAGAGAGAATATAAATTGGCGGAAAGAGAGAGAGAGAGAAATAGAAATTTTCGGAGAGACAAAGAGAGAGAGAGAGAATATAATTTTTCGGAGAGAGAGCGAGAGAGAGAAAATATATATTTTCGGAGAGAGAGAGACAGAGAGAATAGAAATTTTCGGAGAGAGAGGGACAGAGAATATAAATTTTCAGAGAGAGAGAGAGAATAGAATTGTTCAGAGAGTTAGAGAGGGAGAATAGAAATTCGCGGAGAGAGAGAGAGAGAGAGAATATAAATTTTCAGAGAGAGAAAGAGAATAGAAAATTTCGGAGAGAAAGAGAGAGAATAGAAATTTTCGGAGAGGGAGAGAGAGAAAGAGAGAGAGAGAATACAAATTTGCGGAGAGAGAGTGAAAGAGAAAGAGAATAGAATTTTCGGAGAGAGAGAGTGAGAGAATATAAATTTTCTGAGAGAGAGAGAGAGAATAGAAATTTTCAGAGAGAGAGAGAAAGAGAGAGAATATAAATTATCGGTGAGAGAGAGATAGAGAATAGAAATTTTCGGGGAGAGAAAGAGAGAGTGTGAGAGAATATAAGATATCGGAGAGAGAAAGAGAGAGAGAGAGAATAGTAATTTTCGGAGAGAGAGAATAGAAATCTTCCGAGAGAGAGAGAGAAGAAAAATTTTCGGGGAGAGAAAGAGAGAGTGTGAGAGAATATAAGATTTCGGAGAGAGAGAGAGAGAGAAAGAGAATAGAAATTTTCGCTGAGAGAGAGAGAGAGAATATAAATTTTCGGAGAGAGAGGGAGAGAGAATATATATATTTTCGGAGAGAGAGGGAGAGAATAGAAATTTCCGGAGAGAGAGGTAGAGAGATAGAGAGAGAGAGAGAGAGACGATATAAATTTTCGGAGAGAGAGAGAGAGTGAATATAAAT
>JAOYRU010001701.1:10000-17500 GCA_026315105.1 Locusta migratoria | reverse complement strand
AGAGAGAGAATAGAAAATTTCGAAGAGGGAGAGAGAGAGGGAGAGAGAGTGAGAGAGAGAGAGAGAGAGAGAGAATACAAATTTCGGAGAGAGAATGAAATAGAGAGAGAGAGAATAGAAATTTTCGGAGAGAGAGAGAGAGAGAGAGAGAAAATAAATTTTCGGAAAGAGAGAGAGAGAGGAGAGAGAGCATAGAAATTTTCCGAGAGGGAGAGAGAGAGAGAGAGAGAATAGAAATTTTCAGAGATATATATGTATATATATATAGATATAGAGAGAGAGAGAGAGTAAAAATTTTCGGAGAGTGACAGGAGAGAGGGCATAGAAATTATCCGAGAGAGAGAGAGAGAGAGAGAGAGAGAGAGAGAGAATTGAAATTTTCGGAGAGAGAGTGAGAGAGAGAGAATAGAAATTTCCGGAGTGAGAGAGAGAGAGAGAGAGAGAGAGAGAGAGAGAGAGAGAATACAAATTTTCGGAGAGAGAGAATATAAATTGGCGGAAAGAGAGAGAGAGAGAAAATAGAAATTTTCGGAGAGACAAAGAGAGAGAGAGAGGAATATAATTTTTCGGAGAGAGAGCGAGAGAGAGAAAATATATATTTTCGGAGAGAGAGAGACAGAGAGAATAGAAATTTTCGGAGAGAGAGGGACAGAGAATATAAATTTTCAGAGAGAGAGAGAGAATAGAATTGTTCAGAGAGTTAGAGAGGGAGAATAGAAATTCGCGGAGAGAGAGAGAGAGAGAGAATATAAATTTTCAGAGAGAGAAAGAGAATAGAAAATTTCGGAGAGAAAGAGAGAGAATAGAAATTTTCGGAGAGGGAGAGAGAGAAAGAGAGAGAGAGAATACAAATTTGCGGAGAGAGAGTGAAAGAGAAAGAGAATAGCGGAGAGAGAGTGAAAGAGAAAGAGAATAGAATTTTCGGAGAGAGAGAGTGAGAGAATATAAATTTTCTGAGAGAGAGAGAGAGAATAGAAATTTTCAGAGAGAGAGAGAAAGAGAGAGAATATAAATTATCGGTGAGAGAGAGATAGAGAATAGAAATTTTCGGGGAGAGAAAGAGAGAGTGTGAGAGAATATAAGATATCGGAGAGAGAAAGAGAGAGAGAGAGAATAGTAATTTTCGGAGAGAGAGAATAGAAATCTTCCGAGAGAGAGAGAGAAGAAAAATTTTCGGGGAGAGAAAGAGAGAGTGTGAGAGAATATAAGATTTCGGAGAGAGAGAGAGAGAGAAAGAGAATAGAAATTTTCGCTGAGAGAGAGAGAGAGAATATAAATTTTCGGAGAGAGAGAGAGAGAGAATATATATATTTTCGGAGAGAGAGGGAGAGAATAGAAATTTCCGGAGAGAGAGGTAGAGAGATAGAGAGAGAGAGAGAGAGACGATATAAATTTTCGGAGAGAGAGAGAGAGTGAATATAAATTTTCGGAGAGAGAGAGAGAGAGAGAGAGAGAGGGAGAATAGAAATTTACGGAGAGAGAGAGAATGTAAATTTTCGGAGAGAGAGAGCAAAAGTATAAATATTTTCAGAGAGACAGAGGAGAGAGAGCATAGCAATTTTCCGAGAGGGAGAGACAGAGTGAGAATAGAAATTTTTTAGAGATATATATATATATATATAGAGGGAGAGAGAGAGAATGAGAGTGAGAGAGAGAGAGAGAGTGAGAGAGAATTAAAATTTTCGGAGAGAGAGAGAGAGAGTATATATACTTTCTGAGAGAGAGGGAGAGAATAGAAATTTTCGGTGAGAGAGGGAGAGACAGAGAGAGAGTGAGGATATAAATTTTCGTTGAGAGAGAGAGAGTGAATATAAAATTTTCGGAAAGAGAGAGAGAGAGTGAGAGAATAGCAATTTTCAAGGAGAGGGAGAGAGAGAGAGAGAGAATAGAAATTTTCGGAGAGAGAGAGAGAGAGACATAGTGAATATAAATTTTTGGAGAGAGAGCGAGAGAGAATAGTGATTTACGGAGAGAGAGAGAGAGAGGGAGAATATAAATTTTCGGAGAGAGAGAGAATAGAAATTTTCGGAGAGAGAGAGTGAGAGAGAATAGTAATTTTCGGAGAGCGAGGGAGAGAGAGAGAGAGAGAATAGAAATTTTTGGGGAGAGAGAGAATATAAATTTTCGGAGGGAGAGAGAGAGAGAGAGAGAGAGAGAGAGAGAGAGGGAGAATAGAAATTCTCGGAGAGAGAGAGAATGTAAATTTTCGGAGAGAGAGAGAGAGAGAGAATAAATATTTTCGGAGAGAGAGAGGAGAGAGAGCATAGCAATTTTCCGAGCGGGAGAGAGAGAGAGAGAGAATAGAAATTTTCGGAGATAGAGAGAGAGAGAGAGAGAGAGAGAGAGAGAGAGAGTAAAAATTTTCGGAGAGAGACAGGAGAGAGAGCATAGAAATTATCCGAGAGAGAGAGAGAGAGAGAATAGAAATTTTCGGAGAGAGAGTGAGAGAGAGAGGGAATATAATTTTTCGGAGAGAAAGAGAATAAAAACTTTCGGAGAGAAAGGGAATATAAATTTTCGGAGAGAAAGAGAAAGAGAATAAAATCTTTCGGAGAGAGAGAGAGAAATTTAAATATTCGTAGAGAGAGAGAGAGAATATAAATTTTCGGAGAGAGAGAGAGAATAGAAATTTTCGGAGAGAGAGAGAGAGAGAGATAGAGAGAGAGAGAGAGAGAAAGAATTAAAATTTTCGGTGAGAGAGAGATAGAGAATAGAAATTTTCGGGGAGAGAAAGAGAGAGTGTGAGAGAATATAAAATTTCGGAGAGACAGAGAGAGAGAGAGAGAGAGAGAGAGAGAGAATAGTAATTTACGGAGAGAGAGAATAGAAATCTTCCGAGAGAGAGAGAGAGAGAGAAGAGAAATTTTCCGAGAGAGAGAGAGAGAGAGAGAAAGAGAATAGAAATTTACGCTGAGAGAGAGAGAGAGAGAGAGAGAATATAAATTTTCGGAGAGAGAGAGAGAGAGAATATATTTATTTTCGGAGAGAGAGGGAGAGAATAGATATTTTCGGAGAGAGTGGGAGAGAGAGAGAGAGAGAGAGAGACGATATAAATTTTCGGAGAGAGAGAGAGTGAATATAAATTTTTCGGAAAGAGAGAGAGTGAGAGAATACTAATTTTCGGAGAGAGGGAGAGAGAGAGAGAGAATATAAATTTTCGGAGAGAGAGAGAGAGAGAGAGAGAAAGAGGGAGAATAGAAATTTACGGAGAGAGACAGAATGTAAATTTTCGGAGAGAGAGAGAGAGAGAGAGAGTAAGAATTTTCGGAGAGAGACAGGAGAGAGAGCATAGAAATTATCCGAGAGAGAGAGAGAGAGAGAGAGAGAATAAAAATTTTCGGAGAGAGAGTGAGAGAGAGATAATAGAAATTTCCGGAGAGAGAGAGAGAGAGAGAGAATACAAATTTTCGGAGAGAGAGAATATAAATTTGCGGAAAGAGAGAAAGAAAAAAGAAATTTTTGGAGAGACAGGGAGAGAGAGAGAGAATATAATTTTTCGGAGAGAGAGCGAGAGAGAGAAAATATAAATTTTCGGAGAGAGAGAGACAGAGAGAATAGAAATTTTCGGAGATAGAGGGGCAGAGAATATAAATTTTCAGAGAGAGAGAGAGAGAGAATAGAATTGTTCGGAGAGAGAGGGAGAGAGAATAGATATTCGCGGAGAGAGAGAGACAGAAAATATATATTTTCGGAGAGAGAGAGAGAGAATAGAAAATTTCGGAGAGAGAGAGAGAGAGAGAATAGAAATTTTCGGAGAGAGAGAGAGGGAGAGAGAGAGAGAATACAAATTTGCGGAGAGAGAGTGAAAGAGAGAGAGAATAGAAATTTTCGGGGAGAGAGAGAGAGAGAGAGAGAGAGAGAATATAAATTTTCTGAGAGAGAGAGAGAATATAAATTGTCAGAGAGAGAGAGAAAGAGAGAGAATATAAATTTTCGGTGAGAGAGAGATAGAGAATAGAAATTTTCGGGAGAGAAAGAGAGAGTGTGAGAGAATATAAGATTTCGGAGAGAGAGAGAGAGAATAGTAATTGTCGGAGAGAGAGAATGGAAATCTTCCGAGAGAGAGAGAGAGAGAGAGAGAGAGAAGAGAAATTTTCCGAGAGAGAGAGAGAGAGAGAGAGAGAGAGAGAGAAAGAGAATAGAAATTTTCCCTGAGAGAGAGAGAGGGAGAATATAAATTTTCGGAGAGAGAGAGAGAGAGAGAGAGAGAGAGAGAGAGAGAGGGAGAATAGAAATTCTCGGAGAGAGAGAGAATGTAAATTTTCGGAGAGAGAGAGAGAGAATAAATATTTTCGGAGAGAGAGAGGAGAGAGAGCATAGCAATTTTCCGAGAGGGAGAGAGAGAGAATGAGAACAGAAATTTTCGGAGAGAAAGAGAAAGAGAATAAAAACTTTTGGAGAGAGAGAGCGAGAGAATAGAGATTTACGGAGAGAGAGAGAGAGAGAGGGAGAATATAAATTTTCGGAGAGAGAGAGTATAGAAATTTTCGGAGAGAGAGAGTGAGAGAGAATATTAATTTTCAGAGAGAGAGAGAGAGAGAGAGAGAGAGAATAGAAATTTTTGGGGAGAGAGAGAGAGAGAGAATATAAATTTTCGGAGAGAGAGAGAGAGAGCGAGAGAGAGAGAGGGAGAATAGAAATTCTCGGAGAGAGAGAAAATATAATTTTTCTGAGAGAGAGAGAGAGAATAAATATTTTCGGAGAGAGAGAGGAGAGAGAGCATAGCAATTTTCCGAGAGGGAGAGAGAGAGAGTGAGAACAGAAATTTTCGGAGAGATAGAGAAAGAGAATAAAAACTTTTGGAGAGAGAGAGAGAAATTTAAATTTTCGGAGAGAGAGAGAGAGAATATAAATTTTCGGAGAGAGAGCGAGAATAGAAATTTTCGGAGAGAGAGAGAGAGATAGAGAGAGAGAGAGAGAATTAAAATTTTCGGTGAGAGAGAGATAGAGAATAGAAATTTTCGGGGAGAGAAAGAGAGAGTGTGAGAGAATATAAGATTTCGGAGAGACAGAGAGAGAGAGAGAGAGAGAGAGAATAGTAATTTTCGGAGAGAGAGAATAGAAATCTTCCGAGAGAGAGAGAGAGAGAGAAGAGAAATTTTCCGAGAGAGAGAGAGAGAGAGAGAAAGAGAATAGAAATTTTCGCTGAGAGAGAGAGAGAGCGAGAGAATATAAATTTTCGGAGAGAGAGAGAGAATATATATATTTTCGGAGAGAGAGGGAAAGAATAGAAATTTTCGGAGAGAGAGGGAGAGAGAGAGAGAGAGAGAGACGATATAAATTTTCGGAGAGAGAGAGAGAGAGAGAGAGGGAGAGAGGGAGAATAGAAATTTACGGAGAGAAAGAGAATGTAAATTTTCGGAGAGAGAGAGAGAGAGAGAGAGAGAGACAATATAACTTTTCGGAGAGAGAGAATAAATATTTTCGGAGAGAGAGAGGAGAGAGAGCATAGAAATTATCCGAGAGAGAGAGAGAGAGAGTAGAAATTTTCGGAGAGGGAGTGAGAGAGAGAGAATAGAAATTTCCGGAGAGAGAGAGAGAGAGAGAATACAAATTTTTGAGAGAGAGAGAATATAAATTTGCGGAAAGAGAGAGAGAAAAAAGAAATTTTCGGAGAGACAGGGAGAGAGAGAGAGAATATAATTTTAAGGAGAGAGAGCGAGAGAGAGAAAATATAAATTTTCGTAGAGAGAGAGACAGAGAGAATAGAAATTTTCGGAGAGAGAGGGACAGAGAATATAAATTTTCAGAGAGAGAGAGAGAATAGAATTGTTCGGAGTGAGAGAGAGAGAGAATAGATATTCGCGGAGAGAGAGAGAGAGAGAAAATATATATTTTCGGAGAGAGAGAGAGAGAATAGAAAATTTCGGAGAGAGAGTGAGAGAGAGAGGGAATATAATTTTTCGGAGAGAAAGAGAATAAAAACTTTCGGAGAGAAAGGGAATATAAATTTTCGGAGAGAAAGAGAAAGTGAATAAAATCTTTCGGAGAGAGAGAGAGAAATTTAAATATTCGGAGAGAGAGAGAGAGAATATAAATTTACGGAGAGAGAGAGAGAATAGAAATTTTCGGAGAGAGAGAGAGAGAGAGATAGAGAGAGAGAGAGAGAGAATTAAAATTTTCGGTGAGAGAGAGATAGAGAATAGAAATTTTCGGGGAGAGAAAGAGAGAGTGTGAGAGAATATAAGATTTCGGAGAGACAGAGAGAGAGAGAGAGAGAGAGAATAGTAATTTTCGGAGAGAGAGAATAGAAATCTTCCGAGAGAGAGAGAGAGAGAAGAGAAATTTTCCGAGAGAGAGAGAGAGAGAGAAAGAGAATAGCAATTTTCGCTGAGAGAGAGAGAGAGAGAGAGAATATAAATTTTCGGAGAGAGAGAGCGAGAGAATATATATATTTTCGGAGAGAGAGGGAGAGAATAGAAATTTTCGGAGAGAGTGGGAGAGAGAGAGAGAGAGAGAGAGAGAGAGAGAGACGATATAAATTTTCGGAGAGAGAGAGAGTGAATATAAATTTTTCGGATAGAGAGAGAGTGAGAGAATACTAATTTTCGGAGAGAGGGAGAGAGAGAGAGAGAATAGAAATTTTCGGAGAGAGAGAGAGAGAGAGACATAGTGAATATAAATTTTTGGAGAGAGAGAGAGAGAGAGAGAATAGAGATTTACGGAGAGAGAGAGAGGGAGAATATAAATTTCGGAGAGAGAGAGATTAGAAATTTTCGGAGAGAGAGAGTGAGAGAGAATAGTAATTTTCGGAGAGAGTGAGAGAGAGAGAGAGAGAGAGAGAGAGAGAGAATAGAAATTTCTGGGGGGGGAGAGAGAGAGAGAGAGAATATAAATTTTCGGAGAGAGAGAGAGAGAGAGAGAAAGAGGGAGAATAGAAATTTACGGAGAGAGACAGAATGTAAATTTTCGGAGAGAGAGAGAGAGAGAGAGAGAGAGAGAGTAAGAATTTTCGGAGAGAGACAGGAGAGAGAGCATAGAAATTATCCGAGAGAGAGAGAGAGAGAGAGAGAGAGAGAATAGAAATTTTCGGAGAGAGAGTGAGAGAGAGATAATAGAAATTTCCGGAGAGAGAGAGAGAGAGAGAAAATACAAATTTTCGGAGAGAGAGAATATAAATTTGCGGAAAGAGAGAAAGAAAAAAGAAATTTTTGGCGAGACAGGGAGAGAGAGAGAGAATATAATTTATCGGAGAGAGAGCGAGAGAGAGAAAATATAAATTTTCGGAGAGAGAGAGACAGAGAGAATAGAAATTTTCGGAGATAGAGGGGCAGAGAATATAAATTTTCAGAGAGAGAGAGAGAGAATAGAATTGTTCGGAGAGAGAGGGAGAGAGAATAGATATTCGCGGAGAGAGAGAGACAGAGAATATATATATTTTCGGAGAGAGAGAGAGAGAATAGAAAATTTCGGAGAGAGAGAGAGAGAGAGAATAGAAATTTTCGGAGAGAGAGAGAGAGGGAGAGAGAGAGAGAATACAAATTTGCGGAGACAGAGTGA
>JAOYRU010001701.1:2500-5000 GCA_026315105.1 Locusta migratoria | reverse complement strand
GAAGAGAGAGAGAGAATAGAAATTTTCGGAGAGAGAGAGAGAGATAGAGAGAGAGAGAGAGAGAATTAAAATTTTCGGTGAGAGAGAGATAGAGAATAGAAATTTTCGGGGAGAGAAAGAGAGAGTGTGAGAGAATATAAGATTTCGGAGAGACAGAGAGAGAGAGAGAGAGAGAGAGAATAATAATTTTCGGAGAGAGAGAATAGAAATCTTCCGAGAGAGAGAGAGAGAGAGAGAAGAGAAATTTTCCGAGAGAGAGAGAGAGAAAGAGAATAGAAATTTTCGCTGAGAGAGAGAGAGAGCGAGAGAATATAAATTTTCGGAGAGAGAGAGAGAATATATATATTTTCGGAGAGAGAGGGAGAGAATAGAAATTTTCGGAGAGAGAGGGAGAGAGAGAGAGAGAGACGATATAAATTTTCGGAGAGAGAGAGAGAGAGAGAGAGGGAGAGAGGGAGAATAGAAATTTACGGAGAGAAAGAGAATGTAAATTTTCGGAGAGAGAGAGAGAGAGAGAGAGACAATATAACTTTTCGGAGAGAGAGAATAAATATTTTCGGAGAGAGAGAGGAGAGAGAGCATAGAACTTATCTGAGAGAGAGAGAGAGAGAATAGAAATTTTCGGAGAGGGAGTGAGAGAGAGAGAATAGAAATTTCCGGAGAGAGAGAGAGAGAGAGAATACAAATTTTTGAGAGAGAGAGAATATAAATTTGCGGAAAGAGAGAGAGAAAAAAGAAATTTTCGGAGAGACAGGGAGAGAGAGAGAGAATATAATTTTAAGGAGAGAGAGCGAGAGAGAGAAAATATAAATTTTCGTAGAGAGAGAGACAGAGAGAATAGAAATTTTCGGAGAGAGAGGGACAGAGAATATAAATTTTCAGAGAGAGAGAGAGAATAGAATTGTTCGGAGTGAGAGAGAGAGAGAATAGATATTCGCGGAGAGAGAGAGAGAGAGAGAATATATATTTTCGGAGAGAGAGAGAGAGAATAGAAAATTTCGGAGAGAGAGAGAGAGAATAGAAATTTTCGGAGAGAGAGAGAGAGAGAGAGAGAGAGAATAAAGTGTCGGAGAGAGAGAGAGAATAAAAATTTTAGGAGAGAGAGAGAGAAGATAAATTTTCGGAGAGAGATAAGAGAAATTTTCGGAGAGAGAGAGAGAGGGAGAGAAAGAGAGGGAATAGAAATTTTCGGAGAGAGAGAGAGAGAGAATATAAAGTGTCGGAGAGAGAGAGAGAATAGAAAATTTCGGAGAGAGAGAGAGAGACAGAGAGAATATATATTTTCAGAGAGAGAGAGAGAATAGAAATATTCGGAGAGAGAGAGAGAGAGAGAGTGAGAGAGAGAATATAAATTTTCTAAAAGAGAGAGAGAGAATAGAAATATAACTTAGAAATTTTCGGAGAGAGAGAGAGAGAGAGAGAGAGAGAATATCAATTTTCGGAGAGATAGAGAGTGAGAGAGACAGAGAATATAAATTTTCGGAGAGACAGAGAGAGAGAATAGAAATATTCGGAGAGAGAGAGGAGAGAGAGAGGAGAGAGAGAGGAGAGAGAGAAAGAAGAACTTTCCGAGAGAGTGAGAGAGAATAGAATTTTTCGATGAGAGAGACAGAGAGAGATTATATTAATTTTCGGAGAGAGAGAGAGAGAGAGAGACAGAGAGAGAGAGATTTTAAATTTTCTAAAAGAGAGTGAGAATAGAAATTTTCGGAGATTGAGAGTGGGAGAATATAATATTTGGAGAGAGAGAGAGAGAGAGAGAGAATAGAAATTTTCGGAGAGAGTGAGAGAGAGAATAGAAATTTTCGGAGAGAGAGAGAGAGAGAGAGAATATAAATATTCGGAGAGAGAGAGAGAGAGAGAGAGAGAGGATATTAATTTTCGGAGAGAGAGAGAGATAGAGAGAGAGAATATGAATTTTTGGAAAGAGAGAGTATATAAATTTTCGCAGAGAGAGAGAAAATAGAAATTTTCGGAGAGAGAGCGAGAAAATTTCAATTTTCGGAGAGAGAGAGAGAGAGAGAGAGAGAGAGAGAGAGAATAGAAATATTCGGAGAGAGAGAGAGAGAATATAAATTTTCAGAGAGAGAGAGAATATACATTTCGGAGAGAGCAGAGAAAATATAAATTTTCGGAGAGAGAGAGAGAGAATATCAATTTTCAAAGAGAGATAAGAGAAATTTTCGGAGAGAGAGAGAGAGAGAACACAAATTTTCGGAGAGATGGGGAGAAAGAGAGAGAATTGAAATTTTCGGAGAGAGTGAGAGAGAGAATAGAAATTTTCAGAGAGAGAGAGAGAGAGAGAGAGAATATAAATTTTCGGAGAGAGAGGGAGAGGACATTAATTTTCGGAGAGAGAGGGAGAGGATATAAATTTTAGGGGAGAGAGAGAGAGAATAAGAATTTTTGGAGAAAGAGAGAGTATATAAATTTTAGGAGAGAGAGAGAGAGAATAGAAATTTTTGGATAGAGACAGAGAGAGAGAGAAAATAAAAATTTT